>JAEANM010002948.1:0-23341 GCA_017656035.1 Myanophis thanlyinensis | reverse complement strand
TGAACTTCCCCCGGAGATTCGTATTATTGCGGATCTCCGGGGTTTCCGACATGCCCTGAAAACCCATTTATTTCAACGAGACGGCCTGGCCTGATACCGAAGGGTTAATTAATTTTTAAACTTAACTTTTAAATTTTATATAGATTCGTTTTAAATTCTGGGTTTTGCTTTTAATTATCTAAATTGAATTTTAAAATGATATTTAATTGGCCATTGTTTAATTATTTTAATTGTTTTTAATTGTATTTTGTATTTATATTCTGTTTTTACTGGCTGTAACCCGCCTTGAGTCCTGAGGGAGAGGGGGCGGTATATAAATTAAATTAATAAATAAATTAATAATAAATACACATGATCCTTTGTTTTGCCATTGAAACCATTGCCTACCTAGATCATAGCACCTGGCTGATCTTGCTATTGTCAAAAGCTAAGCAGGATTGGACTATTCTAGGATGGGAAATCACCAGGAAATACCAAAGCTATAGGCTAATCTGTGAAGTCACCTTAGAATTTAAAAGTAAGCCAGTTCCATATGGTTGCCAAGAAAACTACTTGGAAGTGTTAGGAGACCTCTTTGCCTTTAATAGAACCGATAGGTGGAATTTATTAAATAAATGAATGTAATTAGCAACTGGAATTAGTTATTACTGGTGTGTTTGATAAAAATGCTTTTAAAATAGTATGTTCCTTTAACATTGAATTTTGGGACAATATTCAAGTGGGATTTTTTCATAGTTTGCTGGTTAGTTTAAAGTATTTCTCCATAAGAGTGGGATTTACAGATGTAGGAAAGTGCCTTATTATGTGATGTTAAGTGTTCAGGAGAGATCTAAGCTTACTCCATCAATAGCAGGTGCCAGTTTTCCATTGCAGGTATACTTGATTCTGTTTATAAGTCTTCCATTCTGATATTTTCAGTATGCTGACCAATTTGGAAGGAGACTAATATTCCCTTAATTAGGAAGAACTGTATATGTGTAGAAACCTGAATATAAAATATCCTTTTTGTGATCGTCACTATTTTGAGGGCATGAAATGAATTCTGTATAACTTTGGACTTATCAAGCAAATATGAAATCTTTTAAAGTCAAAACAGCTATTTCAAACTCAGTACAACCTGTTTTTCACTCAGAATAGTATACAAAATGGACACAAAATAGGAATTTCAAATTTGAAATAGTTTGAATTTGAAAAAAACGTTTTAAATTTAAGTTCAAATTTAAAGTGTTTTGCACACCTCTGCTAAGAATAGTACGGTAATCCAAAACTTTCCCCACATTTTCTGGTATTTTCAATTCATGCCTGGTATAGATTAAAAAAAAGACTTGCTACTATTATTAATGGAATAGCATAGATTAGGACTGTACAACATATGGCTTGCAGGCTGCATGTAGCCTGCTGAGTGGCCTTGTGCAATCCCCATGGTGTTTTGTTTTTAAAGTAATTAATTCACTTCCTCTACCATCCCAAGTTCTGCTAGGCACCTCCAGTACTCAGGTTTTCAGAGCCTTTTGCAGCATCAGGATAGGAGCTATATAAAAATTTCTTGGAGAATACTATTGCAGAAGAGAGTTGAAGAAACCATGCCTCTGGCACTGTGAGATGTGGTGTTTAATTGACTGACAGTTTGCGCTACAAATTGTTAATCTATTGTTTTATTTTTAAAAATTGTAAAATATTTTATATCTTAAAAATTGAAATTATTTTATCTTTTCCCTACAACCTTATGAGGTAATTTATTAAACTTGTGTGAATCATCACTGACATAGTTCAAACCTTGTGTTAAGCTATTATACGTCACTTAGTAGGTTTTGGCTGAATTTGATATATAAACCAGCCATTAACTCTTGGAAAGCATGGTTCATGACTTTGTGTTGTGAGTGAACTATCAGCAACCTATTGTAATACCTCAGCTGATTAGGAAAATCATGACTTTCATACTTTCCCCATCATTATGCTTTTTCCTCCTCTTTCCTTTCTGCTATTGCTGCTTCAAATGACAATCTTTCAGTTTAGCCAAGTCAGCTCTTCTCTTACAACTTGATGTGCTCTCCTTCACTGCTCAAATGAGTGGTGGGATTCAAATAATTTCTCTGCCCTAATGACCGTCTGGGTAGGCATGGCTGGATGGTCATGTGACTGGGTGAGCGTGGCCAACTCAAAATCACTCACATCGAGGGGCACCTCATCTCGTCCAGCCACTCTTTGTCATGCCCAGCCTCTCTTCGACTTACGACCACAATTGAGTCCAAAATTTATGTTGCTAAGTGAGAAATTTATTGTGAATTTTGCCCCATTTCATGACTTTTCTTGCCACATTTGTTAACTGTATCACTGTAATTAATTCACTTCTTCTACCATCCCAAGCTCTGCTAGGCACCTCCAGTACTCAGGTTTTCAGAGCCTTTTGCAGCATCAGGATGGGAGCTATATAAAAATCTCTTGGGGAAGAGAGTTGAAAAAGTTAATAACATGGCTGTTAAGTGAAGCTGGCTTCCCCATTGACTTTGCTTGTCAGAAGGTTGAAAAAGGGGGATGACCCTGGGAGACTACAAACATAAATGTGAAACATTTGTCAACCATCTGAATTTTGATCATGTGACTATGGGGATGCTGCAATGGTCATAAGTGTGAAAAATAGTTATTTTTCACTGCCATTGTAACTTTGAATGGTCATTAAAGGAATTGTTGTAAGTCAAGGATTACCTGTACAAAAATACAAAAAGTTTCTTTGCTTGCAAAAAGCTGCCCTAAATACCATTAGATTAGAAATGGGGGAATACACACTGAAGATCAATGACAGTCACAGCCATCATAGAAACCTAGACAATTCTGTCCGAAAACCTTTCTTTTCATCAGTAATACCTGCAACCTGGAGTTACAAACCAGGCAGGGTGCCAGAGCATCTTGAGGAATTAAAATAGTTAAAGTGCAACAATAACTATCAGCAGCCAACTCTTGCTCATAAAATGAAACCCTTTAGCAGAGAGGTAATTTAAGCTCTCCAGAAAGAGGGTAGGCATGCTTGGGCTACAAAATGCTGAGCTAAAAAGACAAATTAAAGGTCCAAGTCTCTGCCCTCCCAAACTTGCAGGATCACAAAATTAGTACATGCTACAGATATCTAAATAAACTTCAAGCCTGGTGCAGTGGTGGAATTCAAATTTTTTCACTACCGGTTCTGTGGGCATGGCTTGGTGGGTGTGGCTGGGGCGGTTATGTGACTGGGTGGGCAGTTTCTGTAAGCAGGGTGGTAAAGATTAGGCTAGAAACAACAGAATGTTTTTTTTCCTGCCTTCCTTACAGGATTAACCCTGTAAAGTGGAAAAAAAACAAAAGGATATTTTTTTCTAACAACCACTTCTCCGAACTGCTTAGAAAATTTACTACTGGTTCTAGTGAACCTGCTAGAACCTGCTGAATTTCACCTCTGGCCTCAAGCCATGTTACTAAGCCTTATTATTATGAGAGAAAACAAATTGGAGGGAGGATCCACATCACTACTGCTATTAATTAAACTGCTAATTAAGCAATAACATGGTTTATAAATGACAGTGGTTTGATTCACACAATGTACTAATCCAAAAACACATTAGAGTTTAGCTCAATTCATGAATAATCACAAAAAATTTAAAATTGAAAGCATGTGTAGAGCATTTTAATACATATTTATATAAAGGAAACACATTATACCACAATAGGCAACAACTCCAAAAGTGAACTTATTCTTATTCCAAATAAGATAAGAACAATTTTTTTGCTTATTTTATTAATAATTGTTACATTCTGTGTCTCTGAGAATTTTCATTGCCTAATTGCTTCCTAGCTTAGTTAGCATTTTTATTTGAACTGAAAAGTGTAAGTGGGTTGGGGACTTTTTTTGGACACTTATTTTTTTAATTCATTGGCTAGTTGTGTTAGGAAGACTAGATAATAATTAATTAGAAAAAAGAACAGTCTTATTTGTGACCATATTTTCTGTGATAGAGGTAGCAATTTTTGATGGGGTATTATGAAATCTAAACCAATATACAGATTGATAGCAATCCGAAAGCTTACATCAGTATGCAATATACAAACTTTAACTTGAGATTTCCTATTATTTTCAAACAGCCAAACCATTTACCCAGTTGGTGAAGGAAATGCAACTTCATCGAGATGACTTTGAAATCATAAAAGTCATTGGCAGAGGTGCATTTGGTGAGGTAAGATACCTTTAAAGCTCCCAGATGAATAAGAAAACATATTGTTGACTGGTTTTTCCAATAGAGGAATTTTTTGTTTTGAACCCACCTTCCTTTTATAATGGAAGATAATTGAAGATGATCTGTTTGGACCTGTGTGTTACATCTCACAATATTATATATAAATCAAATGTATAGGTTGCTGAATTCATAACAACCATTCACAGCATATAAGTTAAAAACAAATACTATAAATAAAAACAAAAAGAAAGCAAGGAATTAATAGATACGACACATTAACAAAATTCTCACAAAAGCACATACCATATTTTTTGGTGTATAAGATGCACTTCCCCCCTCAAAAAGATGGGTGAAAATGTCTGTGCAATCTTATACAGTGAATGTTGCTGAAGCCCCACCCACCCACCACTTTTTCGGCCTTTTTCTGGCCCGTTTTTCTGCCTTTTAGCCAAAAAAGGGCCAAAAGGGGCCAAAATAACCATGCCAATAATGGGGCTCATAGAGGCACCAATAGGTCGCAGCGATCCCCACAGCCTGGAACAGCTGATCGTCGGTGTTCCAGGAGGCAGATCCAACTGCCAATCAGCTCCTCATGCTAAATCAGGCTGTGCTGAAGTTGACCGAGCTGTTGGCTGTTTGCTGCAATGCGGCAAATTACGAGGAAGCAGGGGCAGATTCCGCCCCCCTTGTTTTTCTTCCTAAAAACTAGATGCGTCTTACACTGCGGAGCATATTATACACCGAAAAATATGGTACTTCCTAACAAAGAGGTTAGGAAAATAATCAGGTCTTCCAAGACCAATTTAAAGAATGGCAAGATCAAGATAACGCAGATCTCTGGAGAGATCTATTGCACAGTGCAGACACTGTGACAGAAAAAGCATTCCACTGAGATCCCATCAGATAATACTCTTTTAAAGACAGAATCTGGAACATAACATTTCCCTCTTAGATCTTACGGGATAGACAGAAAAAGTAGGAAAATATGGTTGCTGAAATAGCCAGGCGACCATGAAGGACTTTAGAAGTCTGAAATAGCACTCTGAATTGTAACCCAGAGGCTAACTGTTAACCAGTGTAGACTGCATGCAAAGGTGTTACACAAAAGTTTCAAGATGTGCCCATACATTGATGCACTCTAGACCAACTGTAGTTTGGGGTGCTTTTCAAGGGTATCTTCACTGTTGCATGTTGCAAAAGTCCACACACAAAAATAATAAGGTATGAATGACAGTGAGAAGGGATTGATCCAGAAAAGGGCAAAGGTCTCCTGTCTATAGCTGGGATCTACTCTTCAAACAGGAGTTATGAGTCCACACTAGGTTTTTCTGGGGAAGTTCTACTCCATTTTAGAATTAAATATGAAGAATTCATGGTCACAGACAAAAATACCCAGCCACTCAGTCTTACCAAGATAGAGTTTAAGTTTACTTCTTGCCATCCACATCTCAGCAGCCTTCAGACATTGAGATAAGACATTTGGTCAGGTTGGGCTCGAGATGTTCAATTTGTTATCACCAACATATTGATGATAAATGAGCCTATGTTGGTGAATGACATCGCCTATCAGCTTCGTAGATATTAAACAGGATGGGTGAAAATATCCAACCTAGTGCCATTCTGTATCCACTTCTCAATAACCTCAATACCAGCAGAATTGACTGCAGAGAGAGAACCACTGCAATACTGTGCCTGCACTCCTATTCCTGCAGTCCATCCAGAAGGATTCCATGATCAATGGAATCAAAAGCCACTGAGAGGTCTGAACAATTGTACCATTGCTGTCCTGACTCTGAGAGGTTACTGACAAGTGTGTTCAATGCCATCTCTATGCCCCAGGGCAAAGCTAAAAGTCCAGGACAAAGTTCCTTGAAGTCCAATGAAAGCATAAATAGTTGTGTTTAAAAGATATTCTAGTCTCAGGACAAAGCTAACCTAATTATTTTCTTTGCTATTATTAGGACTAATTACTATTTTTAAATCCTCTATCAAGATGCAATGTTCTTACTAAAAATATCAGTATGTTATTGAGTTGATTTTGATTATCCCCAAAAGACATTTACATAATAGAAACCATATACATTGACTTTCATTAGGATAATTTTTTTCTTCAATTAAAATAGCCATTACTACTTTTCTATGGCTCTGCCTTATAACTGAAGAGACTGTTTGATCTCTATCATTTGCATGATTCTCCAAAGTATTTAGGTAGCAAATATATATTTTTTCTCATTAAAAACTAGAATGAAGAAGAACACGTCAGCTAGTCCTCAATTTAGTGACTATTCAAAGTTACAATGGCACTGAAAAAAGTCATAAAATAAGACAAAACTCATTTAACTGTTTTGCTTAGCAATGGAAATGTTGGTCTCAATTGTGGTTGTAGGTCAACAACTACCTGTAGTAAAATTTACTTTGCTGTTCAAGCCAAAACCTAAGTAAGGGAGTTCATGAAAACTTTTCATGTCAACTAATAAAAATGAGGGAACCCAATTCTTATGTTAGCCACTCCCTCTAGGAAACAAATGATGTCATTTTGAAAGCAGCCAAGATTCTTAATGGTGGATACAAGTAGTGTTCACTTACAACCCCAGTTTGGCACAATATTGTTAAGTGAAGGGTTATTAAGCAAGATACCATACCATTGCGTCACTCCCTTCCAGCAGCTGTTGTAAATTTTGCTGTTTGTTTTTTGGGTGTTATCTCTAGTTGATGTCTTTTTTCCTCCCCTTGATACACCTTGTTTTCTTTTAATTTTTTATCTGTAACAATCCAAAAGTCAGGTGGTTTCAAAAGTAAAATAAGTAAATAATACTAGAATGTCATGGAGTTATTTTTTCTTTTTGAATTGTAGGTTGCAGTTGTAAAATTGAAGTGCACAGAGCGCATTTATGCAATGAAAATCCTAAATAAATGGGAAATGCTTAAAAGGGCAGAAGTAAGTCTAATATTTTCAATTCAGATTTCTTTATAAATGGTACTAAAGAAAATCATATTAAATAGTTACTACTTAAGCATATAGGAAATTTATTTTTTTCTTGACAGTTTTTTTATATCAAATACCATATTTTTGAAGCATTTATCGCTTTCTGAATAACTGTATTTACTGGTCTATCTGCCCCAGTTTTTTTTCAGATAGCATGATTTTTATTTACTATGAAAACCAAGTTAATTATATGTAAGCTTGGATTTTGGTTACATTGAAAGGCAGGATTTCAAAGAAGACTCATCCTTGGTTCCATTTTTATAAAGAAGTAGATTTTTCAGAAATAAATAAAATAAGCATTGTTGATTATTAAATAAATATATTTTACATATTTTATTTGTTATAATAAAGATACAATATAATATGCATTATATCATACATAAAGCAAGAATTCATTAGCCAATATTTTTAAGTATGAAGATTTATACACTCTTATTTTCTTGTTAATCATGCTTGATCTCAGAAACTTCCTTGACTAGTCCCTGAAGTTTTCTTGTTATGTTTTTTCAGAAGTTGTTTGCCATTGCTTTCCAGTGCTAGGGCTGAGAGAAAGTGAGTAACCCAAAGCCACCCAGCTGGTTTTGTCCCTAAAGCAGGACTAGAATTCACAGTAGCTGGGTTTCTAGTCTGAAACCTTAACAAGTTCACTTGACTGATGTATGAAAATATAGCCAAATTCAATAAAAATACTCACACTTTAAAAGGGGTTTTGGTAAAGATATACAAAATATCTCAAATCCGATTGATTCAAATTTGAAATACCCTCATTTGAATTTGAAACATCCTACTCAAATGTAAAACAGCTGTTATAAACTCAAAATGGCCAATTTCAACCATTTTGGCAATGGGTAAGTGTGAAAAGGTCTCAAAAGGCTTGAAACAGCCCATTTCATAATAATAGCAGTTTCTCAAAGAAGGTTATGTTCAGTTCAGCATTCAGTTTCTATAGCATCAGATATTTTGTACAGTGCTAGGTTTTGAACAGGAAGTTGCATTTGTAGTTGAGCGTCTACTTTTCACTCTAATAGAATGTTTTATTCTTGGATCTTGCAATCTGTCAACACAGTCTATTATCCTCCCATTACAGAGTGTCCTCTATCAATTTCAAAATTTTAAAATATTTCAGTTTTTTAAAAAAATACCTAGATGCAAATCTGTCTGTCTCTAGTCCATATATAGGAAAAGAAAATGGTTGACTCACTTCTTCTCTACCATATTTGTATAGATACAGGCTTTATATACATTAGGGATCATAAATCTCTTTAAATATTTTGAAGAGGATACTGAATTAGTGCAGATTAGTTCCCACTATGTTTATGTTGAAAAGTCCTGCTGTTCAGCATTCTATATTATGTAAAGCTTTTCAAACATTTTAAAGGAAGGTCAACTAACAATGAATTGCTGGCTATATTCCCAAAATTATAAAATATAGGTAAATGCTTCTGAATCAGACTATAAAAATTATCATCTTTTCCACCAAAATAATAATTGCTGAAAAATTATAACATTGTACATTATGTCATAATAATATTGATTTTTGTAGCCTTAATTTATAGCAGATTTAGAAATTTCCATCATGCTACCTAGATTAGTTCAAATTATGAACTACAATTAGTAGTTCATAATTATGTAATTATACTTATTCTAGGATATAATGTGACAATGAAAGAACTACTGGATAATAAAACTATTAGGCAAACATAAGAAATAGTTCATGCATGAAAGTAAGGGAAAAAGTAAATTGACCGGGTGTTCTGCACTAATTGAACTTAGTGAAGCATATTTTTGAGTGATGCATAGAAATGTTCTGTGTTATGACCCGGAAATAATTATAACAGGAGGCAAATGGATGGATTGTTTAAGAATCTTCCACTTGTATGTTGTTATAGCTTCTATTAAAAAGGTTGTGACAGTTTATAAATTATTCTAACTCAGCTTAACATATTTATAATGTTATTGATATATTTTGCACGATATTTTTCTAATTGAAATAATATCTGGCCACTTGATGTTATAGAAGAAAAACAGTTTATTATTCTCTAGGCCTTAACAAACTTTTGGATTTATTCTCTGAATAGTGTAAAGGTGTGTTATGATTATATATTAAAATAAATAGTGTAAAATAAGAAAGAAATCCTGCTACAATAAATAGTACAGTACAGTGGATAACAGTTTCATAAATGGAATAGAAGGAACCTCCAAAGAAAGGCAATTTAAAAGTTTAATATAAGACAGATGAATCCTCTTTGCCTGTCTGATACTATCAGATGCTGTTTAGTATTGCCTGATTTAAATGAATTTGAATTTATTATTTTTGTGGAAACTTGGAGAGTAGACATATGGTTTTTTAAAAAACCCTAATTTTACAAAAAAAAATGTATAAGATGTTCTATAAATGGCACCATGCACCAGCAAGGTTAGCATTGATGTTTAAAGATAAGTCGGCCAAATGTTGGAAATGCCACCAGACAGACACCTGGGTCCTACTACCATACGAGGTGGACATGCCCAATGGCAAGAAAATTTTGGACAAAGATTCACACATGGTTGGAAAAAGTGATAAAGCAACACATTGATTTAAAACTAGAAATCTTATTGGGCATTATCCCAGAGAAATATAATAAGGAAAATATATATCTGATCCTACATGTAATAACAGCAGCTAGAATTATATACGCACAGAATTGGAAACTTGCAGAGTTCCTTGCAGAGGGGGATGGTGATTAGAAAAATATTAGAATGTGCGGAAATGGATGGATTGATGTTGGAAATCAAGGATAAAGAATCAACCGAATTTTATAAGATATGGGAAGCATTTTATCAGTGGTTAGTTAATAAAAATAAGAAATAGATACAGAAAGTAACTATGATAAGTTGGTAAGGAAAATGATATAGTAATATTGAGAATATGGAGAACTTCTTAAATGGTACTATGTGGAAATATATAATTTTATTATTATGATATACTCTTAATATATGGTAACTATCAGTTGTACTGAGAAATATGTGTACACACCCAGACGACACATGATTTGATGGATGATGTAAAACTGATTTATAAAATAAAAATAAAAACCGATTATAAAAAAAACCACAATTTGAACAAATTAAGAAGCTTTTGAAGAAAAATTTAATTAGAAAACACCTTGCCACATCAGAGACTATTTTGTGGCAGTTCTTATGACTAACCTAATTCTGAAATGTAGCTTTCTAGTGTTTAAATGCAATTTATGATAATGGCTATAGTTTGGAAGTAGGGTTAATAGTCGTTTGAACAGATTTGGAATTTTGTGGTTAGACTAAGTACGAGATAGAGGTAAGAAGCCCATGCTCAAAGAATTCAGATCGAAAATTAGATGGAAATATGTTCCTGATCTATCTTTAAAAAACCCTAATTTTATTCTTTGTTCCTAGATACGAGACACTAATATGGATTTCACATCCTTTGTAACATAAAGCCTTCAGCCAGGACATTCATTAAAACAGAAGGAAGTACCTTTTCTGAAGTCATAATTATCTTCCTCCTTCTGTTTCCCTTGGAAGTAGTCATGGCCCTTAAATACTTAAAGCATATAAGATTAGTGGGTGTGGGTAGAGGGACAAATAGGCTCAGAGATATCTGACTTCTATGATATATGCAAGGAATTCAGCTCCCATTTCCTGGAAACATTATTGAATAAATTGGACGGGTTTGTATTTCCCTTTCTCTAGTCTTATTTTTGTTTTCTTTCAAGCAAACATTTTAAAAGTTCCTTGTTTTCTTGAAGGCTGTCAGTATGTTCACCTATAAGAGATTGGATATTGCAGTAGGTATTTTAAAAACATTCAGGCTATTATAAAATGTTATCTTAAGATTCCAATGCCATCATGCTTTTTAAATTTGATTTTTAAATTATATTTGGTTAGCTATGAAAAGTTTCGTTCCTTGGTTTAGATACTGCATTATTGTAGAAGTGGTATATTTATGAATGTTATAATCTTAGATTACATAAACATTAATACAATATTTACATCCTTGTTTATTATAGTCAAGAGATTAGTTAAACAACTTTTCCTCCCCTTTTCCTCTCTTATTTTTAGACTGCTTGTTTCCGAGAAGAGAGAGATGTTTTGGTGAATGGAGACTGTCAGTGGATTACAACGTTGCACTATGCTTTTCAGGATGAAAACTATTTGGTATGTGTATAAACCTATATAAGCCTATAAAGAAGTTTGTAATCTGGTTTCTCAGTTCAAAATATTTTGAATTCAGAGCATTATCAACCGTATTTATCTGAAAGGAAGATTTGTCCTCTTCCTCCCCTCCAGTGAGGCCATCTGTGAGGGGAAAGGAATTTTCATAGAATCATAGAACTGGAAGGGACTCTAGAGGTCTTCTAAACCAACTTCCTGCCCAAGTCAGGAATCAAATGGTTATCCAATCTTTTCTTGAAAACCTCAGTGATGGAGCAACCACAATTCTGGGAAGAAAGCTGTTCCGTTGATTAATCAATGAGTCCTTAGGGAGATGGGGCGGTATATAAATATGAATAAATAAATAAATACATAAATAAATAATCATTCTCACTGTCAGGAAATTCCTCCTTATTTCCAGATTGGATCTCTCTCTGATGTGCTTCCACTCATTGCTTCTTATTCTAGAATAAATCAATACACTTTCCCCTGTGACAGCCCTTCAGTTATTGAAAGATTGCCATCATGTCTACCCTGAGCTTTTTCTTTGTTAGAATAAACATATCCGTTCCCTTAGCCGTTCATTGTACAATTTAGCCTCTGGGCCCCTTGTCATCTTTGTTACTATTCTCTGCACTCTTCTTAGGGCCTCAGCATCTTTTTTGTATTGTGATCAGAACTGGATGCAATATTCCACTAGTGCAGTTTGGTGCCATTTTTGTTTGCATTTGTTGAAAATACTGGAACAGAAGACATAAGAGGTAACAGGTATTTTAAGCAAAGAGCTGAAAAAGAATCATTTCAGTGGAAGTAGGAGAAATCGCTGTTATAGCTCACCTTCATCTTTTAATGAAGAGAAGAGACAAATATTTATTACTACTCTCCATATGTAATTGGTAATTGATTACACTGGAGAGACCCCAAGAGTTGAATAAAACCATTGCTGGATAAAGAGGCTCTTCATTGCAGTTACTTAGCTTTTATGCATGAAGGATGCTGAGAGAGGAATGGAGCTACCAAATTGAATGAACAGAACTAAAAGTCCTGAACATTCTTTCTTGGAATAATGGACACAGAATTTAACGGGATTTAGTAGTCTGCAGCTGTGATTATGATTGCAGCCCAATATTCAGGCCTCCAGTTTTCTTCTTGCAACTCAGAACCCAAGAATTTCTTCCTCACTTTACATTCCATTTACATGGAATAAGCTGGGCTAAACAGAACTTTCACAGCATAGCTTGCTTGCTTACTTACTTACTTACTGCAAAGAAACATGCAGAAATTTACAGTAGCTGAGCCCACATTTTTGCAATCTCTCACTGCAGTGAGTGTATGCATATTTGTGTATAATATGACTAGTTTGTGTGTCTCTATTTGTATATGCAAATGGGTGCTTAATTAAATTTACAGATTGGATACCTTATTTTACAGGCAATTTTTATTTGCAGTAATTAATTGAACATTTAAAATTTGTCCTGGCTGTATTCTTTCTTTTAATGGACCTCTGATTCTGTTCTTGTTTGAAGTATAGTAAGGAGTAAACATTTTTTATTTAAAAAATTCAAAATAGAAATTGGCAGTCACAGCTGAAAAGTATATAAAATTTGGGTGTTTAGTCTAAAATCTAGAATCATAACTGTTTATTTTCTTATTTTAAAATTTTAAAAATTCCAGAACAAATTATTTACAAGTTACTCTATTTTCCATCTTTAATTTGCTATTAAGTATAATGAGCTAGAGTTAATTTAATTAGATAAATAAATTGTTCAGTTGAACACTTATCATCTGGCTACTTACCTTGGCACAGTATTGTTAATGTGTCATTTTATATACAAAATCTCAAGACTTCTGTTAAAATTCATAAGTGGCCAAACCGGTTTGTGGGCCAACTGTGGCTTCTGTAATGTTCATTTTCAGCTCTGAAGCACTTGCGGACAATAAAAACCGGAATAGTATTGAAAAGAAACCGCCTTTACAGTACAATCCTATGCATGTTTACTCAGAAATAAATCTTGCTGATTTCAATGAGTTACTACCAGGTAAGTGTGCATAGGATTACATCCCTGGTATAAATGTTTGGAGGTTCCAATAAGAAGTAAATAGCCATCTTCTCAAAAAAAAGGAGGATGAGAAAAATGCAAATAGTTACTTGGGATATTCTGATTGTTTTGTGTCTTGGAGAAGAGTTGTTAAGGAAAGGAAGAATTTCAAGTGTATGAGGCAGTTTCTAAGAACCTTGACAAAAGTTCAAATGACGGAGAGCTAGCTCCCTTCTTTGTTCATTGTATTTTTCATATCATACTAATTCATCCATTTATTATCACTTTGCAGTCTGGTTAGGTAGAAGCCCTAACAATTTATAATTTGTCAAAATTACATATAATATTGTTTAATAGTCTTTAAAAAGTTCAATAGAGCACATTTAGGTCATAAAGTATACTTCATCTATGGTTTCCCTGCTGATGTAAGAGGCCATTTTCAATAACATTTATCTTTTAATATTTATTTAAGATGTGGACAGGAATTAAGATAGGTTTTTCTGAAATATTTTACTCTGATCAGCCTATGGTAAGAAGTTAGAAAAAAATAGGAAAACTAAGATATTTAAATGAACAATACTAATTAACAAGCAATTAGTATGTATAGCTTTGGTTAATCTATATTTTCTAGCAATTTACTCTTGTGATTTCATTTTTCCAGGAAATACAGTGAACTACTAAATTGCTGTGGTTGTTATTTAGATTTAGTATAGCTGCCCCTTCCTATGGAGTTTAGTAGAATACTGGTAAATACCTAGGAATCTTTTATCTTGGTAAAATTCAGCTATGCAAAAAAAAATGTTTTGATTATAACTGATCATTGCAGTGAAACCAATTAATTGGAAGGAATTTATATACATGAACATTTTCTTACAACAATTGAGGCAGTTCATTTTGGTTTTGCAAGCAATCTTTTGCTCAGATAATGACAAGCCTCATCATAGTTCTTAATCTCAGCATAGTTGCTGCATCATGTATCCACTGGGACCATAGTTTAGCATACTAAACCATACATTTCATTGGTTTTTACAAATGACATTTGAATTATTTTCCCCCAAGCAAAGGAGAAAGGAAGAAAATTATGAACATTATGATCATTTTTTCCATTCCCATTTTTGTTTTAAATTATTCCTTATGAGAATTACTAAGTTTGAAGTTATATTTCTTTAATTATATTATAAGTATTGATTCTTCTCTTTTGTATATGTATATGAAATAACGGGATGGGGGAGAGAATGTGTCTAGCATAATGATTGTCTAGGAAGTAGTTTAAATTAGTTTAAATTCCCATGTTTATTTTAATTGGATAATTTAATTATTAGTTAAGAAGGTGCAGCTAAAGTCAGTGTGTCCAGTGTGTCCACACACTTTTGACTCCAGTTTCCACAAGCATGTATTAAAGTTGTATTTCAAAGAACATTTCATGTAATCACTTATGATATAATTCTGCAGTGATTCTTACCAGTAAGTGTTCTTGTTTTTTAGTATTTAGTAATGGACTACTATGTGGGTGGTGATTTGTTGACATTACTTAGCAAGTTTGAAGACAAGCTTCCGGAAGATATGGCCAGGTTCTACATTGGCGAAATGGTTCTTGCTATTCATTCCATTCATCAGCTGCATTATGTGCACAGGTAAGGTTTTCTTATTGTGGCATATAAATACAGGTATTTATATATACCTCAACTTATGACCATAATTGAGCCCAAAATTTTCATTGCTAGGTGAGACAGTTATTAAGAGTTTTGCCCAATTTTAGGACCTTTCCTTCCACAATCATTAAGTGAACCATTGCAGTTGTTAAGTTAGTAACGTGGTTGTTAAGTGAATCTGGCTTCCTCATTGATTTTACTTGTTAGAAGCTCACAAAAGGTGAGCACATGACTTCAGGGTACTGCAACCATGATAAATATGAATCCGTTGCCAAGCATGTAGATATTGATCATGTGACCATGGGGATGCTGCAACATGTTGTTTGTCAGTTTGAAAAACAGGCATGAGCCACTTTCTTAAATGCCATTATAACTTTCAACAGTCACTAAATGAATGGTTTTAAGGCATGGGGTACCCTTATTAAGCTAATTAAATATAAAATAAAGCTACAGATTTTGAAACAGTATAACATAACATATGTTGTTATGAAGTCTATTATCTTAAAATAATGTCCCTATTTATAATTCCAGATTGTGGCCATGCCCATCTTCAAATATTGTAAGCTATTAAGGGACTCAAGTAGCCCAGTTTTCCCTTCCCTTCCCTTCCCTTCCCTTCCCTTCATAAGAGCATACAGTCAGTATGCTCATTTCTTCCATCTGTAATCAAATAGTCTTTTAAATTTACAGAATGTATATTTCCACTACTTCAATTTTTTGTTGGTTCAATTTAAATTTCAGGTTGAAGGATATTATATATAAATGGGATTTAAGGCAAAATGTTGCAGGAAATGTTTAGACTCTGGCAGGAAATTAGTAAAAAAAGAAGTTAAAGAGAAGAGATGAGAAAAAACCCCACCCTGTAATATATACCAATACCATTTACAGTATCTCTGTACCTTTTTATACTTGTACTATAAACTATCATGCCTTACATTGTAGGGAGATATCATTCAATGCATGAAAAATTGATTTCAGGTTTTTCTTCTTATTCCAATTCAAAATCCAAGATTACTAGAACTTGTCCAGTCAGGAGGAAAAAACTGAATGGAAAAAATAATGAGGACACAAAAGTGTTGATAACACAGAAGTATAGCAGAAAGACGTTTATGAACACTCTGACACCTCTGTTTAGATAATAGGTTGCCCATGCACTGAACATTGAATTATAGTTTGGGGCCTTTATTGCCAGGTTTAGCATTACTGCAAAATGATTACTTTCATTTTCAAAATTCTTAGCTTGGTGAAATACTTTTTTTGCTATTTAAAGGAATGTATAATTTTATACCTTCCGCCTCAGACACCTAAAAGCTGATAAATTCCCAATTTCTAGTTTATTTGCTTGTTATGTTATTTCTGCCCTTAACTAACTATACAAAATGGTGTTGGAATGTTCATGGCTATCCTATCTGGTTAATTTTGGCTAGAGGTAGCCAGTACACAATGTTTAATTTATACAGACTGTGGGTTTGGTGTGTATTAGAAGTGGAAAAGAAGAGCAATGTATTTAATCAAGCCAAAAGTGTTTTGTCCAAGTGTAGTTATTCAACTGTAACTTTTAAAACAATTGTAATATGATTTTTGTTTTAAAATATTTTAAATGCAATAGTTATAACTATAACAAAGGTTTTTCACTCTCAATATTGAAAACTAGTGAAGGAAATTTTTAATATCCTAGTTGTCAAGCAATAAGTTGCTGCACAAATGAGTCCTGTTACAGTTTTTCAAACTAGTGTTCTGAACTGAAAGGAAAGTTGGATACATCATATAAGAATAAATCTTTCGATAAAATGATGGTTTATTTAATATGTATAAAATAAATTAGAATTTTGTCCATGTCTTTTACTCAACAGTTTTATGTGTATACTTTTCTGCACTCTAAATAAATAGGTGCTTTTCTGATTCATAAGTACCAGCATGGCCAATTTTTATGCTGAAGTAGCATACTGTAAAAGACCATAGTTTGCAACAAAATCATTATGTAAATGTAAAATCTAAGTGAAAGAAACTTCCTCATTTGTTTATGAGATTACATTTAGAATGTGATGCCATGTTTAAGAGGAATAAAGAAAATAACATGCTCTTGAATTTAAGAGTACTCCTTCATTTTTGATCTTTTTACTGTTGTAATCTCGAACAAAGTCTATACATGTTTATAAACAGTAAGACGGCACCAAAAATAAACTTGTCTCATATAGAAATTTTCTTAATGTAAGGTGACATTAGTTACAGGATTAGGAGAACAATCACTCCACAGGTTACTTTCTTTTAGGTATTGTGAAATATGTAGCCCAGGGTGTTGCGCTTGTGAAGTAGCCCCACTTGTTTGGAGGAGTTTACTAACTCCACCCTATTGTATTTTAGGAGAGTTGTTAAAACTTGTTTTTTAAAGAAGTACTGGGTGGGAACTTCGTATAAGTTGTATTTGGTTGTTTCTTGTTCATGGTGACATTACTGTAATTTCTTCTGAATAACTTATATTTTGAACTGTAATTTATTAATTTAGTACACAGTTTAGGGCAGTATGCTTTGGTGGTTAAGGCACTGAACTAGGAGCCTGGGACTTCTAGGCCTCTCTTAGGCATGAAAGTGGGATGGGTGACTTTGGGCCAGTTATTCACTTTCAGCTCAGCCTATCTCACAGGGGGTTGTTAGGGGGGGAAATAGGAGGCAAGTATATTCTCTTGAATTGACCAAACTATATATTTAAAAAAAGATGAGAGCATCGTTGTTGTTTTTAAATTATTTTCAAATAAGAGAATGAGCCCCAGTAAATAAAGCAATATATCTATACTATTTTAAATAATAGACATTGCTACAAACCTTGAGATAACTTTTTTTGCAGGTAAGTCAGTTCCAGATCTGGCAAGGAATTAAACAATAATTTTGAGTTGCTGTGAGAACTTCTCAAGCCAATTAATCTATGCTGGCATATGTTAAGTATGCAGTCCTTTGCATCATGCCATAAAGATAAACCTAAGGAATAATTAAGTCAGAAGCAAACTGAATTGATTGCAAAATATTTGCTTTAATGTACATAATGTTATAAGTTCAGAATATCAAAAAGAGAATATTCATTTCTGAGATAGTTGAAACAGCTGGGGGGAGGGGTTGGAGTCACTAGTTAGTAGATAACATATAAAATATATTTTGGAAGAATTAGGTTTGTGGATTATAATGCAGAACAGCATCTGTAACAAATAAAATCCAGTATTCTGTTTTTGTGTTCTTCACAGAGCACAATTTAATGCTACAATCTATATAAAACCATCACAAAAATGTACCATAATGTACGAAGTGTATAGGACAGTATGATTTAAAAATTTGTTAATGTATGGCCGTTTCAGCAGGCCAATAGTTTTCCCATTAAAGTAATTTTTATCTTGCTAAATACAAAATGGCTTTTAATAACCTTTAGAAATTATTATATTGCTTCTGGAAATCATTTAAAGACTTATTGCTTTGATCAAAGCTAGCTAGCAAAGTGATATTAGCCTTTAGAATAAGTATGTATGATAACATTGGAGAAAAAAATCAGTGAATTAATATAGCTGTCCATTAATGTTATTACTTGCTTATGCTGCAATGTTAATGCATGCTTACCTCAGAGTAAGTCCCTCTGAACTCAGTGAGGTTTATCTTTGAGTACACATATGCTGCATTACTGTGTTTTGATTACACTGTACAGCAAAGAAACCTCTATTAGCTCTTAGTGTTTCTTTTTTGCAGATTGTTTTGCTGGCAGAAAAAGTCTCTTGTTAGTGAAGCTTTGAAAGAAATACCACAGTTTTAAAACTCTTCAGTAGTTAATCACCTTCCTTCCTCTTATACTGTGAGAGGAAATGGGAGACAAAGTACGTGTTGTGCATTTTTATTGTTGAATGGTTCTTAGGAATACATGTTCCAAAAGAATCTTCGGTAAACAGATGAGAAACTCGTGATAAAACTTGCAGTATATGTGGATATTGATCTATGATCTACTTCTTAGCAATAATTTTTCTTCACACATTAATTCTGCTATTTTTTCAATGTAGAAGATGAGTTTCCTTTAATTTATGCTTGGAACTTTTTCTTCAGAATAATTTCTTAAATTATTCTTCATAAATACACTGTCATGAAATATAGCAGATATATACTGGGATTTTATTTTTGCTAGGTCTGTGAATGTTATTTTTTTTTATCTAAACATGTCTGAACACCCAGAATGTTTATTAGACATATAAAGTTAACAAATTTTCAAGAAATTTGGAGGCAAGTTGGAACGTAAGCAAGCTTAGCATTTGCATCACACATTATTACGATTCAAGTTAAATGGGAAATAGAATAGATATGTTCAATTTAGCAACAAAACCAAAGCAAATGTGAATGTTTGCATGTATAAAGGTATCTTTCATTGTTGTTTGTGGAGATATTTTTTGTGAAAACTATATAAACCGTATTAAAATATGCACTTCAAAGGAAATAGGAAGCCAGGAAATTCTTTGTCAAAGCAGAACAGTTCAAAAATGATTGGGAAGAAATTTTTAAGAACTCATTTAAATGCAGTGCCTCCTGGCTAATGTTTGAAAACCCATGTATTGTTTCAGACTTCTGTACAAGTTAGAAAAAAATGTACAATAGCTACATAAATGAATCAAGTTAGATGTTACAAGTTATTCTTCCAAATTAAGTATGCACATTCTATTCAGGGTGGGAATTTAATTTGATAGGTTTATATAATTAAAGTGATACTTTACAGTATTCTTTATAGTGATATTTGGTTATTTTTTATGGCATAGACAATTTGACCGTCTATGACATTAACTTTTAAATATAAATGGTATAAAATTGTCAGTATCCTATTTTTATAACAACTAACTTGATTTTAATGTACGTTAAGAACATCTGATTGAAGATAATGTTCCAATTATGTGCTTGATTTAAAATAATACTTTTTTCTTTTTTGAAAAATCAGAGATATAAAACCTGACAATGTTTTATTGGATGCGAACGGCCACATACGCCTGGCAGATTTTGGATCCTGCTTAAAGATGAGCGAAGATGGCACTGTATGTATCAAAAAAGTATAGGTTTTTTTTAAAAAATAGAATTAAACTGCAGCGTATCTGACTTCGTTTGGGAGTTATAGTTGGAAGATAAACTGCAAAAGTACTACACAAAGATACATGTAAATATAGCAACATTTTATATTGTATCATTGTTCTGCAATATGTTTAATCTAGAACTGCTATGTATTCTTTATGAATGGAGTATCCTGTAATATTCCCATGTATTTCTCTCCTTATGCTGTTTCATGGCCGATTAAATTTTTAGTTGTATATAAGTTATGCTTCTTTTCATTTAAACTTAATAATGCAAGAAAGCACAAACTTTTCTTTTTATATCTCAATAATGCTCATTGATCTATAAGATTTATACATGCACATAATCACATTAATTTCTCCTTCTATATTATTTTACATTGTTTCTTTTCAAGGTTCAATCTTCGGTTGCAGTGGGCACCCCTGATTATATTTCCCCTGAAATACTGCAAGCCATGGAGGATGGCATGGGAAAATATGGACCTGAATGTGATTGGTGGTCCCTAGGTGTCTGCATGTATGAAATGTTATATGGAGAAACACCTTTTTATGCAGAGTCATTGGTGGAAACCTATGGGAAGATTATGAATCATGAAGTAAGTGCTATGAAAGGCTTGTTCCTGTTAGTGTAATTTTTGCAGAAATATGTAACAAGGATCCAAAATCTTTGTGTTTGTGTGCATGACTAACTGCATTGCTCAATGTAGCTTCTCTGACTAATGTTCAGAACAGGTATTTCTCAGAGCTCTGTTATTGTATACTTGGACTATATCGATTCAATTATTTCTGAAATCCTTTTCTCTGTATATTTTGCAGCAAAGCAGACTTAAAATGAGTACATTCAGCAAAAAAACATAAGTATAACATATTTAAATTAGTCTAGACCAGGGGCGTGCAATTACGGCTCCTTCATGACTCGTGGACTTCAACTCCCAGAATTCCTGAGCCAGCCATGCTCAGGAATTCTGGGAGTTGAAGTCCACGAGACATGAAGCAGCCGTAATTGCCCACCCCTGGTCTAGACTAATAACATATATTTAAGGGTATTTCTTCAGACAAGCAATGCTAAAGATACATGACTAACATTAAAAAGTAGAAAGTCTATAAACAAGAACATGTAATAAATTTTGAAGCTCAGGAAGCCTTCTGTAATTTTTTTTAAAGTACACATTAAAAATATTTTGTCATAGAAAAGAATATCTTTAATTCAGATTTTTCCCTCATGTTCTTCAGGAAAGGTTCCAGTTTCCATCTCATGTTGCTGACGTATCTGAAGAAGCAAAAGATTTAATCCAACGACTTATCTGCAGCAGGGAACGTCGTCTGGGGCAGAATGGAATAGAAGATTTCAAATCACATGCATTTTTTGAAGGACTCAATTGGGATAATATCCGAAATTTAGAAGCACCTTACATTCCAGAAGTTAGCAGTCCTTCAGATACATCAAATTTTGATGTAGATGATGATATATTGAGAAATCCTGTGAGTTTTTTGTTGTTGTTCGTTTGTTTTCTATATCACTGACTTTTTAGCTTCTGAGTTGAATCATGACATTTTTGTATGTTGCAGAGGCATACAAAGAGTTTTAGAGTTTAAAAACTGTTTCTAGCTGTTTTGATACGAACTGGACAGACCTGGAAATATGTTTAATGTTTTTACTTCTAATCTGCTTTTGCATACAATTTTTTGTACATGTAGACAGCATGGAAAAAAAATGACTTGTTTGATTACATTTATTTGAGTAAACTTGATTTACCAGACTTCAGATATGATGGGGATTTTTTCTTTTGGACATTTCCCCAAAACAATAAAAGTTTGTTGAATCTGATGATTTGTGTAAATTACATCATTTATGATCTGACATCATGACACAAATAATGTTGATTATCTTTTATCCTGAATAGCGTACTAAATCAAGAGTGTTCTCCAATAACAATTTGGAAACAGAGTTCAAATTTTCCTTACTTACTGTAGTAAATTAATTTTAAATCTTTCTTAGGTCATCCACTTTGTAGAATGCCAATGCTTCTAAAAGCAGCACATATGAAATTACTAAAATTAAAATATTTTTCATTTGCAATATTGATAACTTCAACAGACTTCAGTGTCCAAGCAGTACCAATTCATAAATTTACATATAACCAGAGATATTTAAAACTCTTATGTTCTGGGCAGGGAACATTCTATTTTTTCCCCTGGAAGCCGTAGTTATTATTGTCCAGAAATATACTTTTTGAAGTAGGAATTTGTTCATAAGGATGGGCCACAAGACCATCTACAGGCTCTGGCTGGAATGGCTGGAGCACCATGTGATGTGTTTTGTGTCTTTGCTTGGTTTCATCATCTTGTTTTTATTTGTTCTTTATTTTGTTTCTCTCTTTTGATTGGGCCTTGAAAGATTCAGTACATTCCCAAGGGTCTAGAACATAGTATTTTGCCAAAATCCAATATAGAACATTTCAGCAAATCCTTGAATTCATTCAAAATAATCAGTTAAACCGGATCTTTTAGGTCATTCTAAGATTCTACCTTTTGTCTTTTATTTAAGAGGTCAGAAATGGAAAAGGTCTTGGATGGTTTTTCCATGTTGCATGAATGGATAGCAATTATTTTTATATAATTCTATATATCTGTGTATTTCCTCCAGTAAACTAATAGAGATATCCACACTAAAATATAAATCTGTACTAAATATGATACAGGTGCTTTCTTCTGTTTGACATTCTGATCAACTTTAAATTTAACTTAAGGGTTATTTAGCAATACATTGCCTGAATGACTAAAGCCAAGTTACCTTCTTAATTGTATCGGGTTTAATAAATAAAATTGTTAAATTAAATGATTAAAAAAAAAGCTGAAAGCATCTGCCTATGGTGAGAAGGGATATATACATATTGTACAATATTAAATTTTAAATAAAATTTAATGCTTGAGTTCATGCGACTCTTAAAATTAATTCAGATTATTAATTCAGACAATCATGTTTAGGAAAAATATTGATGTAAAGGATTTTCTTTCTAAATTGAAATTCAGATATCTTAATTTTTCAGATACTTTCATGGTCAAATTACATTTCATTTTCATATCACATTTTATTCATTCACTTAACATGTAGCATGGACATTTCGTTCTTTGCTTCAGAGTGGGACTGGGCTAAAACAGAATAAATTTAAAAACAAATTATTATTATTATTATTATTATTAT
>JAEANM010002947.1:0-23341 GCA_017656035.1 Myanophis thanlyinensis | reverse complement strand
ATATATCTGGCTGGAGCAGAAATAGGTAGCGTAATGCAAAAGCAGGTTTGTGGGTTGCATTAAAAATGTCTAAGAAGCTTTACAGATCCAAACCAGTTTACGGTTTTTCACTTCAAGTTAGAATGTAGATAATAATTTCTTAATTTCTGCTCACTTGGACTTGTATTTGTAGTAATCTATTCATGGGCAAATCATCTCACACTTGCTTCATTTTCACACCATCATTATCCTGGTTGACATCTTCTACACAATTACCAAGCATTTATAAATAAGATATCAAGGAGCCTTGGTGGCACAGTTGATTAGGTTAGAGTGCACTACTGCAGGCTACTTCTGCCTGCAATTTGTCAGTTCAAATCACACAAGGCTCAAGGTTGACTCTACCTTCCATCCTTCCAAAGTGGGTAAAATGAGGACCTAAATTGTTGGGGGCAATATGTTGACTCTGTAAACCACTTAGAGAGCTGTAAAGCACTATAAAGCGATATATAAGTCTAAGTGCTATTGCTATTATGATGTATCAGAATCAAAACCCAACAGGTATTTTTAGATATAATTTACCCATACAGGTAAAGGAAGGGAAGTATGTTCTCCAATGAATGGAGCAATTACATATTTTATTTTCTCAGACAGTAAAATAGTGCTCTCTCCTTTAAATCAAGAAAGGCAATGTAAACAGTATACAAAGCCGTAGCACTTATTGCTAGTATATAATATAGTGATATTAATACGTAGCATACCATGTCCACCTGAGACATGTTATTTGCAGAGGAAAGAAATGTAAATCTTGATAAGCTTAAGCAGTCTTATTTAGGAAATAAACCTATATGCTAATGTATAAGCAAATCTGTTCCATCCACATCTAACAATTATAAGACATATCCTTCTCCCAAATTCCCATACTATTAAGATGCGATTGCCTTTCACTGACAAGGAAAAAAATTGAGTATTTTTATTTGAACACTCTGCAGCTGTTAAGCATACGTAGTATTTGCTTACTTTAAAGCAGGGTGTAAAACTCAATTTTATTGAGGGCTGCAACGGGATTGTGTTTGACCTCTGGGCCCAGGGTAGCATGGCCATGATGGGCATGGCCAGCTCAACATCTCTCATATCAGCTCCTGTGGTGCCCCATGGTGCCTCTACAATGAAAACAGGCTCCCGAGCTCCGTTTTTGGCTGTGACAGCCTCCTGCAACCCTTTGCCAATAAAAACAGAGCTTGGGAGCCTGTTTTCACTGGCAGAGGCACCATGGGCCAATCCTTCAGTGTTTCTAGGTGGTCCTGCAGTCCAGATCTAAGCACCCTGTGGGCTACATCAAGCCCATGGGCCTTGAGTTTGATACCCTTGATTTAGATGATTTTAACATTTCAGACCTTTTAAGTTCTGGAAGGAAATGTGGTGGCTAATGGATCGGAGAACATTTCCACCTCCTCTCTTTGCCCATTTTGCACCCTCCCCGCCCCATCCTGCTTACTTTTATTTTGATTGAACTTTTAAATTTAAGATCTTTATTTATTATTTTAATGCTTTATTCTGCATTTTACCCAATGTCTGTAAGCTGCCTAGAAGTTGCCCTTAGCAAGGTATAGACCTATCAGCCTGATATCAATACCTGGAAAGTTTAAAAAGTATGGGTTAGACAGCATCATCATGAATTTGTAACTGGATGACCAACCACATGGAATGCGTAGTCCTTAATGGAACTGCATCTACATGGAAGTATGCAGTGGGGTACCCCAAGGCTTTGCCTTAGGCTCAGTATGCAGATATTACCTGGTAATATATTTCATGGTCTCACCCACCTTTTTGTGAAAATTTTTGCAAATGTCTACACGTCCTTTGGCACTTCAATGGTAAAATTCAATTCAATTCAATTCAATCCTTTATTGTCAATGCACAACATGTGTGCAGCAAAATTGAATGAGCTGCCATTGGTACAATTAAACAAAGCACAGAACACAGAATACATTCAAATACAGAATACTTCTCCAGACTTATAAACAAATCCCAGGAAATGCCCGGGCTGGCACATTTCCACATACATTTCCACAGACACACACACACACACACACAATTTCACCGGTATGTATGTATTGCATGTTGCACTGGCACTGTGAATCTGTTGTATTAAGTCTAGTCGTGGTGTTATGTGGCATTTAGAAGTCAGACGGCCCATGGATAAAAGCTATTTTTCAGCCTATTTGGCCGGCTGGCTAAGCTTCTGTATCTCTTGCCTGATGGTAGAAGTATGAAGAAGTGCTGTCCCGGGTGAGAGTCATCCCTGAGGATTTTTCTCACTCTGTTGAGACAGCAGGATCTGGCTATTTCCTCCAGTGGGGTTATGGGACAGCCCATGATTTTTTTGTGCTGTGATCATTACCCTCTGTAGTGCCTTATCGTCCATGGTTGTTAGTCCGGTGTACCATAGTGTGACACAATATGTGAGGGTGCTTTCTATTGTTGACCGGTAGAAGGAAATCATCAGCCGCTGTGCCACCTGCTTTTTCCATAAGACTCTCAGGAAATGGAGTCTTTGTTGGGCCTTCCTGATCACCTGGGATGTATTACTTTTCCAGGTGAGGTCCTGGCTGAGGTGCACTCCCAGGAATGTGAAGGAGGAAACCCTCTCCATGCCGCCTCCCTTGATATAGAGTGGGGCAGGTTCCTCTCTCTGTTTCCGGAAGTCCAGCACCATTTCCTTAGTTTTGTTGGTGTGTAGATGCAGGTTGTTTTCTGAGCACCATGTTGTTAAATTCTGAATTTCTTTCCTGCAAACTGTTTCATCCCCTCCTGTGATAAGGCTCAGCCCGGTGGTATCGTCTGCAAATTTTACTACCATGTTAGACGGGTCTGAAGGTATGCAGTCGTGTGTGTACAGCGAGTACAGGTAGGGGCTAAGAACACAATCCTGAGGAGAGCCTGTGCTGAGCTTCAGGATGGAGGATGTAAAGGACCCAGCCCTTACTGTTAGTTATATAAGTATTATATAACTTATATAAGGGGCTAGTTATATAAGTGTCATCTTTTAACAGGATAGTTTATTCTAATGGTTTCTATAAGAAGAGGAATCTGATGCCAGATGGTGAAAGGACATGAAATCCTGTATATACCAAAGATGGGGAAATGCAGCTGAGACAAGGGCAAGCTTCTCTCCCCCATCATACAATCTGGCAGGCCAAATCCTATCAGAAAGGGGGTCTTTAATGAACCTTCCCTTGCTCTGGGGAAGTCTTGAAATGATTGCTGCAGGCCTCTGAAGACAGAATGACAATCTTTCCCCTCAGAAGAGAAGAAGACAATTATTTCCAGACTTTTTCTGTACACAAAGTGCTTTGTTTTGAGCTTAACAGAAGGCAAAAGGAATTGTTTGTTATTTTCTCCTGAAACAAGGAACATGAAGGTGGATATCTAACAAGGAAGGACTTTTTTCCAGGCCACATGTACTATAAAGGAAGACAGGAATGCTGCATTTATCTTGTAAATTGAAGATGTATTTACCAGCTAAGGTAGGGCTTCTCAAAAAATTTCTTTCATTACCCTAAAAGGCTTATGAGAGTGTTCTTACCATTTAATAAAAATCCTTATTTAAATATCCCTTTTGTGATTGGATGATGGGTTCATGTGTAAGTTACCCAAAGAAAAACCACTTTTACCCAATTTGGGTAATTTATCCAGGTTTTGGAAGCACTGAGATAAGGTATACAAATGAGCTATATGTATATTTATATAACTCTGCTAGCATTGATACCAAATTAATTAATTAATATAGCCATCTCATCCAAAGCAACTCTGAACAGCATACAAAAAGTTTCCTAATATTTCATTAACTTAATCTATAAAACTTATTTCCAAGACAATATATGAACCATACTTGCCTGGAACTTCCCAATGAATTATGAATTAAGACTAGTGAACTATTCTTGATCACAATGATGCAAAAAGTAATACTTATTTAACTGCTTTTGTACCTGTTGTTGTACCTGCTATGTCAGATCTAATCAGTTAGTAAACCTTCCCCATTCCAAAACTACATGCAACTATATAAGAGCAGAGTTTGCATTGTGATGGACATTTTATCATGTATCTATGTGAACATCATTCTTGGAATGTACCTACTGGTAGCTCTTATTCTGTAATCTGATTATAAAACATAGAACCCAACTTATTTACCTCCTTTTTAAAAAATTGCAGGAACCCCTTTTAATTAATTTCTTTATTGCTTAGATGTTTTTTTAGATTGCCATTTCAACTGAATAGTCAATAGCATCCTATGAAGAATGTATTTTATTAAATGTATCTACAATGTTTAATGAAATACATGATCAGCATTAAATATCAAAAAGAATGGAATGGAAATCCATAGTAACAGACTAACAATAAAAGTAGAACAGCAATAAATTTAATCAGCCCAGTCTAATATTATTCAGGACCAGATAAAAACAATTTGACACACGATGATGCAGTAACTAAGAATGTACCTCAACCAAAAAAATAACCATTGTGAATAACGCTCTGAATTTATTTGAAAGCTTATAATGATGAGGATACATATATCACTGGATATAAAAACCAGGACATAAAATAAATCTGCAAATGTATTACAAATACAGGACAGTAAATGTTACTCAGCAGTTATCCTGTTATAAAAGAGAATGCTGTAATGGGATTTAAGGTTCTCCTGGAAGGGCTATCTACTTAAGAAGACTTCTGTAGGATAGATTGAGACAGATGATGAGACACACCATTTCTCCTCCTCCCATTGCCACTATCCACTGGCCGGCCAATATATTTTTTTTAAATAATAATATAGCAGATACAATTTTCTGTGACTCTGGGGATAGGATTATAAAAGATTTTCAGGAGTCACAAGGCTGGAGCAGAAAGACTGTCTAAATTACATTCCTTGGATTTTATGTTATTATCTTCACGGCAGAGTTATTACGTATTAAAGCTAATGGCCCTCTTTGACTACTAACATAATATGGAATGTGATTGATATCCCTTTCAGAGTTCAGAAATCTCTTTGAATTTCATAAGCAAATTCAGAGGAAGCCAGAACAGGTAAGCAGAATATTCTTATGTGACTAATGTACCAAGCCTAAGGCTTTTGCTGCAGCAGATGAAAAATCTATTACAGCCCTTGAAACCTTAACAGTAAAATATTCCAGATTCTCTTCTGCAAAGAAAATCCTAATGCAATTCATGTGTTTATAGCTCAATATAATGTTTCTACAATTCAGTAACTGCATGTGCATATAATCATCTGCACTTCCTTTTGTTTTTCTTTTACCATAAAAAAATAGTTATATACCCACAAGGGTAGGAACCCCATTTTTCTTTATGCAACTTTGACAACACTGCATACAGTATTCAGCAATTATAAATGGCATTTTCCCTATTGGCAGGGACAATTTATTTCCCCCACACACACCTCCACTTGGGGTGAGAAAATTAGTTTCTGAAATGGAGAAACTGCTAATCAGAGCAAGGCCTGTGAAACAAATGGAAAAGGTCATTGCTAATTCAAATGTGACAAGTATTTATGTTACTAAGAAAAGAGCCTGAGACTATTTAGAGAATATGGGGTATGTCTGGTGACATGAACCTACTGAGAGGTTCAAACAGAGACAGGACTTCCAGATGGGTTCAGAGGAGTTCCTTGATAAGACAAAGAGCCAACAAGTGAGCAGAACACCAAGAGAAACCAGCAAGAGACACTGAGCAAATAAGGACCAGCAACAGGGAAGAAATAGCACATAAGGGAGGGAAGTATCTCATATTGATGGCTGGGCTGAGCCTACCAGTCTACAGACCCTCCAGCAAAGTGCTGTGACAAAAGTGCTTCTTTTGTCTATGCCAGCCTGAGGAAAACCTAATAGAATTAGCCTGATTGGCTACCAATCTATCATTCTCTACATATGAGCAATGCTGCAGATGCTATTCTGACAAAAGCTTAAAATTAGCATAATGTTTGATGTACATTGGCTTTCTAGGATTTTGCTGGTTCAACAAAGATGCTGCACCAGGAAAATTCTGTATGGAGATCATCAATGAACTTTGCTGGAGGTTACCACTGCATGGTGCCTGCAAGACTATTCTGAAGAGATAGGATGTCTCCTAAACAAGGTAAGTTCATAAAATACAATCTATATTGCTAATGAGAAGCACTATTTCATAAAGAGAATGGCAAACAAAGCCAAAACTATTTAAGAAAATATTGAAATAAAATACAGGTAGTCCTCATTTAATGACCGCCATTGGGGCCAGGAATTTGGTCATTAAGCAAAGTGGTCTCTAAGTGGAACAGTAACTGTGCTTATGATCTTACTTCAGTTTTCCTTTGCTTTACAGACCTGGTCATAAAGTCATTTTTTCATTACCTTCATAACTGAACACAGTTGCTATTGTGTATTTCACAATATTCTTTTCATTCCCATCAACTAGCAATTTTAATGCAAAATAAGAGCATGGCAGCTTTTTTAATCAGTGATTGGCGTTCTGTCTAACTTTTTCTTTCTAAAAAAATGCTGTGTCATTAAGCCTCTTTCAATTATTTGATATTATTTGTAGTAAGTGCTGAAAAAGCAGTTTTCCAAAGGTGGAATTTTCAAAGTCTTGTCATTTAAAAAGTTCTCTGTGAACTTTTATCAAAAAACATTTAGTGCTAAATTCGCTTCAAATGTTTTAATGCAGCATGTGAGGCCCATTCTTGGATAGGGTACTTCACTGGCTAATAAAAAGGAATGAATCCAAATCATAGTTTAAAAAACAACTCAGTAAGATATCTTAATTTCGCTTAGGCATTTGCTATTTGCTGTTTTTGGGCTCATGCATTTTGTCCTGAAAGACAAACTAAAAATATTTCCAATTAATTATTGCCAACTTAAATGTGCATTAAAACTTGAATGCAAAGGAGAAAAAAAACCTTTCATTTCTTCATTTGCTATGTTAGCATTGTGACAGAACGACATAAGAGTTTTAAAAGCTTTTTAAAGAATAAAGCTAACTGACAAACCGCTTCATTAGGGCACAAAAAACTTCATGTTTAATAGGAAGATCAAAGCAAAGAAATATTCAATCTGACAATCTTCAGTTCACAAAACCAGCACAAGTCAGTGACAATAAACAGTGTACTGCTAAACACAACCTCCATCAATTAACCAAAGCAAAAGCAAATTTCTATCAGGTTATCTGGTTGCTGTCATTGTTTTGTGGCAAAACGGTTTAGAGGAGAAAAAGATAATTTGCAGACTGAATGTCTCCTGTTCAATGACTGTCTGAGAGATTTTCCACAGCAGTACACTGAAACAACCTGAGGGCTTGTCTAGACTTGGTAAAATCTGCAGGGATGGTGACGTCTGCAGAGACCATGAGCACTATTTCTGCAGGCACAAAAATGACTTACAATGTAATTTGTGCTATCAAGAAATAGGTAAAATTTGGCATGGTAGATGAGGCTACAGTATGCATTGCAAGCCTCTTTAATTCACATCAACTTGTATATTTTAAAGAGAATTTTTTTTAATCTTTCATTAATAAGTGATGTGGGGAATTTAGGTATGGTACAAGAAAGTAACTTTAATTCTACACCTCATTAAAATATCTAGGATTTTTAAAAGAAAGCTATTATAAATAACCACAACACTGAAGCTTGTTCATTCATTCATTCATTCATTCATTCATTCCTTTGTGATAGTCTTATCTCCCCTCAAGAAGCTATCTTTGGACCCAATAAATTTAGATAATTATCAACCTTCCTTTTTAAGGAAATTGTCTAGATCCATTTCAGGATGGCTTATCGTGATTATCTAGATCTGACTCAGTCAAGCTTGAGGGTGGGATTTAATACAGTAATAACTCTGATTCTGCTTGTAAGGTAGAGTGAGTATAGGGCTAATGTATCTTTTTGTGCTTCTTGATCTCTTGACAGTTTTTCAATACTATCAACTGCAGCTGTCCTGCACAACTCATTGAGGGGAAAGACCTACACTGATAAATTAAAATTTCTTGTGGGCCATAAAGAAATATCTGGAATGTCAATCAGCTATTCCAAACCAGTGGAGCAGCAAAACTGCTGAGCTGGAAGCAACAGTGGTAGGAGCACTAAATGTTTTAAGTTTTTAAATACTAGTGGGCTGCACAAGGCTGTCTGATGAGCTGTATGGGGTGGCTGGGCTGTGTGTTGTGCAGGCATGGACTATAATTATTCTTTCGGATTTGCTTCCTAGATTAGAGTATCGTGGAGATTACCTGTCAGTAGTTTCTGAAAACTTCAAAAACACAACATACTAGATTTACACATCATACCTCTGGCAATTGGTTAAAGATGCTACATTTTTCTTGGATTTATGGTTGATTTAAGGAGGTATCAACAATCCAAGGGGCATTACCATGTTCACTTTAAATCATCTTTCTCCTTCAAATCCAAACTGCTGCACATAAAGCAACTGATTCGAAAGAATAGACAAGAAAAATGAGGTTTTTACACTTAAAATTCTAATTGGTATGCTATTGCTCATATAAATCTGGGTCAAAGTTTTATTTTCTTGTTTCACTGCCATCTGAGGTACACCTGGTAAATGGAGAAAATTAGACCTTACCTGAGTGATGCACAGACTCTGAAAATCGGTATCATTGGAGATACTTCCTTTAAGAATCCTATCCAAGAATGCGTTATTTTTATTATTCCTTTGTTAGCTTACTTCTTGTTTGATACTAGGAGTTGCACATATGAGTTTCAGTGCTATTTTTGTAAAACATGTTTCATTTTGTTTAATTGAATACTACCTTTTTAATTGTTGATGACTACCCTGAAATTTTCACATTAAGATGCTTTCATAATAACATGCTGTAGAAGTTAGCCATTTATATACTATGGTATCAAAAACATATTTTTGGACTGGATTTCCTGAGTCTTAGAATAGCTAGGTCTGGAGAACTACAGAGAAGCCTAGACATAGTACTTGAGTTCACACGTATTAAGATTTCTCCAGTATGTTAGTACAAACTTTCCATTTTTTTCTGGAAAAGAAACCAAACTAATTACGTATGTGACTCAGTTAGAAGCCAAGGCTGTATTGTTATTCATGAGCCTTGGTTACTCTCTGAGTGAAGCAGAAGTACATATTTCCATTTTTAATTGGATTCAAGGGAATTCCCCAGAGATATTAGTACATACGGAACAACCCATAGGAGAAACATTTGAAATGGCAATTCTAGAAGCTTGGCAAGAAAAAAAATGTGTTAATCCTAAAATTGCCCTCCCAAAATGTTCAAATTAGCACAGAGTAATAGTACAATGCTCAACTACCATTTTTGTCTTAGCAAACTTCCTTTCAGTAAACTGATTTAAAAGATATCAAATAGCCTAGAACTTCCTTAGTTCTCTTGGGTTTCTCTTCCTTACTCAAGATGTACTTACCCTAAATCCTGTAATTTTCCATCTTACTTCTTTAATTAGGATCCTGCACACTAATTAGGCAAGAAATCAATTTGGGGTTTGGAGGGATGCCAAAACATTTCTCTTCTTTCTTACCTAAAACTGCTTCTTTTCTATTCTGGTAGCTACTCTGATTCCAGGGTTTTATGCTCTTTTCCTTTCTCTATTTTATCACTTTGTTCATCCTGAGATTCATTTGCCTTTAATAATTATTTATCCATAACCCTAAACATCAGGCAAATCCAAAGCTCAATTGCATCTGACACTTATGGAAACAGCAGAAACACTTTTTGAGACCAATGGTCATAGTAGGAAAGCCGAATAGAAGACAAAGTGGTACTTGATATCTTGAATGAACTGTAATGATTTGGCCATTTTTAATTGTCTTTTTTAAAACTAAAATACTCTGCTTCTGTTCCATCTCCCTATTAGCAAAGCCAGAACATGCTGTTTGTTTGTTCCTTATTGGTTGGTTTTTTCCTGGATCAGAGCTATTCTCAAATTTTGGGAAAAGAGGTTCTAAAATTATTTTTTGTTATTTTGAAAACATTTTACTGTGCCTGGTTTTCTATCACCAGTTAATCAAGGACATACATAAACTGAACCATAAGTTTCTAATGAAGTAGACCCAGTTATACCTTGATCAATGTATTAATCTTTAACAAACTGTAAGGTTTTATGTTTTTATACAACAGACTGTCTACAAGTAACTGTATATTCCATAACTCTCAAAGTAATCTGCAGTTTTCCTTTTCGAAAGACTTTTTTGCAATGTTTATTTTTAAAAGATATTTTAAAGGAACATAGGCAACAGTATCCCCAATAGAAATTCAACAAACACCTCCTTTATCAAACCTAGTGCCTCTTGTAGGTTACATGTGTTGACAGTATTAAAAATGATAAAAGAGGCTTTGGAATGAGGAAATTTTGTCTTTTTGACAATAGAGTTAAGATAGAAGCTGTAGGAGCCTCTTTCATTTGCACAGTACTGAACTTTCCCAAATATTATTTGAGAGGAAAGAAGTAAAGTCACAATTGAATGAAATTTCAAAGTCAAGTACCGGTATTTATCTTAGTATAACAGACATGTATTAAACATTATGAAAAAATGACTCATAGACGGTATGGAAAGCACTACATTTTTCTATAATTCATGAATCTCTCTACGTTTCTTACAAATCTGTGGAGTTCCTATACAATGAAAAGGTTAAAATTCAAGCCTGGCCAATTTCTAAGCCATCACAGAACATTCTTCTATGGTATGGTATGGACATACAGTAATACAGAGAAAGGTAGCCTTAATATCTCAACCAAAATGGTTGCTATCTCTGATACTTGATTATTTGGGCATCCCTAGTTCCATAGAGTTTCATTTCCTCCCCTGCAACAGGGAAGGAGAACAGTCCATTCCATGAATGTAGAAGCCCAAAGAGGTGACCTTGGAGAAGGTACCATTAGCAAACCATAAACTCAGTCAAGGAAAACAAGAAAGTATAAGAAAAAAATTAAAACTGTCCCACTTTGATTCTGTTTGTTGTAAGTAGGAAGGAAGGCTTTTGAGATTCTATTATAATCTATATCAATTCAGTTGAATTCTAATATTTTCTTTGGTATCTGTTTCTTTACCTGCCTTACCTAGAAAGACTGACAAATTCTAGCTTCTCCTTCGCTTGCCTTGTTTCCCATAGTATAGTAGCTGATCATTATAAAAACAATAACTGAAAATAGTATATCTAAGTATTGCTTTTTTTTCCTCTTCTAGTTTTTTTTTCCTTTTTTTGCGTGGCATCTGGATGCAGAAACGGGAATTTTATCTTTGCAAAATCCCATGAGAGCTTAATACTTGAATTGCAACAGCCCCATCTTTTAAATGAAAAAATAAATTCCAACAGGCACCTGCCAACTAACAATTGATCTCAGCAAGGTAGGAAACATTGTAGGACTCTCATGTGGTGCATTTTTAAGAAGCAACTAAAGTATCTTCAAAACACAACTTGTATTGGGGGTGGGGAAAGCTTATTCCTTGAGGCATTTTAGAAGCAAGCAAAGAATATAATTCTTGCTTCTTTTAAAATATAAACAATTTCTTAAAAGGAACAATCCAAAAAGAAAAAATGAAAGAAAAAACCAGAAAGATACAGGCAACAGTTTATTAAGAAAGATATTCAAGAATGATACATAACATTACTAAGAAAACAAGTATTAAAGATTAACAGCAAACCTTTTGTCCTTTTCTTATTTTAAAACAGATGTTTTGTATAAGTGTTGGCATTGCAGAGTTTTGAAAAGGGCCTGCTACTTATTGGCTCGGGTCCCATTTCTTGCCTATTCTTTCTGTAAGAATCTCAGCTCTATGCTAAGCAGGTGGAACTTGAGAAAAAGCCAGCTGCTACTCACATTCCAAGATGAAATTTTCATGTATTCATTTTTCTGTTTTATAGGTACTGACCTCTTCATTTTTCAGCCATTTTAGAGTGTGGGCACTTTGATCGCATTCCAATCCAAATACAATTGTTTACCTATAGAATAGCAACCCACAATTTGTTACATCTTGATCTGTAAATTTTTCAGGCCCTTGCTGCATACTTCACAAAGCTGTGCACTTCCCACCTGAGGCTCCTCTGGCTCAGAAGTGAGGTGCCTTTTCCTTTCTTTCAGGTAAACAGTCATTCCGATTCTTTTCAATAGACGTCTTAGTAATAGCCTCTCTAGGGGTTAAGAAGTGCAAGGCAATGATTGGCACCATGACTTGTGGCAAAAGGCATTTCCAATGCTGCTGATAAAAAGAAAAGCAGACTCGTTGCCTGTTGTTTGTAGAGCTGTATTGAAACGGCATCACCTTCACTCCCCCGTTTAATTATACAAAATGTTCACTTACCTGGGCAGAAACAAAAAGGTCTCAAGGGAAAGAGAGTTACTCCGTATGAAAAGAAAGGTTGACATCTGTATTACACGGTTCTATGCATCATAAGGCCTCAGGTAGGGATTTTATACTATAAATGTTGCAATGCTTCGATGAAATCAAATTCATCAGCACCATCTGGATGAATCCTCAGATACTGTAGCTACTCTTTTTTGATTGCCCTAGACAGAACCACTAGGATCATCTGACTTGTGTCTTAGGAAATGATTCTCCTATCTCTGGGGAAGTTTTCTACCACCAATAGACTTTTTGGTCTGCCAGAGGAATGCCCCTTCTACTAGCCAGTTTGAACTTGCCAAATCTATCTGTTTCTAATCTTAGATTTCCACAGTCAATCTCAAACTACAGGTAGACCTTTGACATACAACAATTTGCTTAATAGTTGTTTGAAGTTACAACAGCTCTGAAAAAAGTGACTTATGACTATTTTTTACACTTATGACCGTTGCAATATCCCTGTGGACATGTTATTAACATTTGGAGGCTTAACAGTTGATCCACATTGATGATGGTTCCAGTGTCCTGGAGTCTTGTTATCTATCCCTTTTTGCAATTTTCTGTCAAGCAAAGTCAATGGAGAAACCTGATTCACTTAACAATCATGTTATTAATTTAACAACTGCAGTGATTTGTTTAACAAATGTGGCAAGAAAAGTCATAAAATGGGCCAAATATCTCACTTAGCAACATAAATGTTGGGCTCAATTGTGGTCATAAGTTGAGGACTAATGCCTACAAAAGCAAAGTTTTCTTTCACTTGAAATACCAGTCAACAATATCAATATTATTCTACAATAGGGAAACAAAATTCTGTATTGAATGGTGAATTCCTATTGCTCTTCTGTAGGCCAGAAAGTGAAGGACTGACTGACTGACTGACTGACTGACTATCTATTATCTATCTATCTAAATTTAAAAAAACAGGCTCCAATCTTCTTGTAGGAGGAGGCAAGATATCAGATCTCACAACGCAGAAAGGTTAACTAGACTATGAGATAAGATCTGCAGCAGCCTCTATATTGGGAACCAGCAATTCAAAAACAGGAGAGGAAGAAATAAAAGAAAAGGAGAGAAGATAATACATCTCTTTGGCTTTTGTTAAATAAATGTCTAGATCAAGGGTGTCCAAGTCACGTCATCACAGCGGCGTCACATGACATATCGGGACTTTTCCCCCCTTCGCTAAACTGGGTGGAGGCATGGCCAGCATGTGATGCATCCAGCCCACAGGCCAGGTGTTTGACAGCCCTGGTCTAGATACTGTCTTTAGTGGAGTAGTGAAAACCTATTTCTTACCCAGCTCAATCTTGCAGCTAAAATATTGCAAGAAAGGCAGTAAGGACAGTGTCAAAGCACTACAGGTATATAGTGCCCATAATGGCACCTGTCCAACATGGTTGTACTTCAGTCATGTAACTGACTCAATTTTATGACCTTTTTTGTAGCAGTCATTAAGCAAACATGGTGGTCATAAAGAGAATGCCATCGTTGTTAAGCAAACCAATGATTCACTATGGATATGGAGCTGCTGATTTTCAGCAAAACCATCATAAATGGCAGTCAAGTGATCACAGGATGTTGCAAATGGCTGTACATGCAACTGGGTTGCTGACCACATGAAGTTTAGTGATGTGACCATGGAGAAAGACTGACTGTTGGAATTTTGAAACCAGCTCATAAGTTCTCTTTTTCAGATCGGTCATAACTCTGAAGTCATTAAATGATTGGTCATTAGCCAAAGACTATCTGTACAAGCTCTTGACAGTTGACCCTTCCCCATCCTCATGGCACAGGAAAGCAAAGACAGTCATCCTTCAGTGGTAAGTACAAAAATAACCATTAAGGAGATGTGACATAGGAGTATGGTATTAAGGTATGGTAGCAGATGCCCTGCAGACATATGGAGAAAGAAACACACCATTCTTCCTAATCTATCCATAATACTGTAAGATTCAGTTCATATCCCTTCTCCTTTATAGGCAAGGAAATCTTACCTACTTCTTAAGGATCAGGAACAAACACAATTCCAGAGCGAGTATCTTTGGATTTTCCACCCTAACATTGAGATTACCATCAAACTATCATAGAAGAAAGATTGACCTTGCCAGCTCATTCTTAAAGAGTAACAGCTTGAAAAACCAAGTCCCAGTCAGCGACTGTTTATTTAACCTCCCAGATATATTGGGATATAACTCCCAGAATTTTTATACTAACCTGGAATTCTCATTTATTTTCAATCATCTGAAAAATACCTTGGTAGGGAAACCTGCTCTAGTTTATGGCTTACAATAATGTTATTAGATGTTACTTAATTTGTATTACAACAGTAATCAATCTGTGAGCTATCTTGACCATCAAACAGAAATTATAAGGTTAGATATCAATTTAATGATTGAAATAAAAAAAAGGAAGAGATAGAACTGAAATATCACAGCCTTATACACAGGAAATAGACCCTTCCAAAGATAAATCAATCACGTTTTTGCCTTTTTACAAAAGAGTTCAGACAGTAGAATAACAATAGAAATAAACATTAACTGTGATAATGATGGTTGTCAGAGCAATAAATCTATCTTGCTTTGCAGAATTTGCCAATATTTGCTAACTTCTTTGGAAATCATTGTGGAGCATACCCAAAAAATATACTGGATGAATGTAATTTTTTAAAAAAACAAAATAAATATTGGAATGCATCCAGAATTGTTGAACAAACATAGCTTGGACTGAAACATGCCTGGGTTATATATTCTACTCTTTTGGAAACTATATACTTATTTCTAGAAATTTTAGTTGGTGCCAAGTCCCAAAGGGTTTGAGGAGTAATTAAGCAATCCAAGATCTCTAGTATTGCTAGAAGCACTGATGAAGCTGAAAAGTCAAAAGGTAGAGCAATAAGGGTAATAGAAACTTTAAATAAAATCTCTTTTACATTGGCAGTTGAGTCTTTCATAAGTGCAAAATCACGTGCTGTGGAACTTGATTCTGACATGGCTCTAGTATTAGACCTAACTCCCAAGAATCAAGCATCTACTGATCAAGTCATCCAAGTCATGGATGTCTCAGAGGTGCTTTTTCAAAAGGCCACTGGATATTTGTTCTTCCCTGAATTCCGGAGAAGTTTCTTGGAAGAGAAGGAAAATATCTTCAAGGAAAAACAAAGCAGAATTGTCTTTTGAAAAAGCACCTTTGGAACTCCAAAGAATCAAGCTTGCTTGCTACTTCCTTCTTAGATGAAGATCCATCCAAGGAAGTCTGATAACTCCAGGCTGTTGATCATTTGTGATACACAATACCCCTCCCAACCTTGCAATTACAGCTTGTTTGACTATGCTTTTTTTAAACCAGCACTGACTAGAGCAGGGGTCTCAAACTCAAGGCCTGTGAGCCACATCCAGCTCGCAATGTGGTCAGATCGGGCCAATAGAGCCGTCCTGGAAAATATAAAGGGCTGGTCTGAGTTGCTTTGGCCCAGTCTACCCAATGAGGCTTTAGCTCTGTCTACCCAGTGTTTCCCAAAGAGGAAACATCAGGCCAGTGTGGCTTCAGCCTGGTCTACCCAATGCGAAGAGGAAATATTGGGCCCACGTCTCTTCAGCCCAGTCTACCCAATGCAAAGAGGAAACATGCCAGCCGTTTGGGGGGTAGTGTCAAGCTGGCCATGCCCATTGTTGGTCATGCCCAGTGATTTGCCACGCCCACCCAGTTAGTCACACTCACCTAATCGGCCATGCTCACCCACCTCCCCACAGGTCAACCACAATCCTGATGCAGCCCTCAATGAAATTGAGTTTGACACCCTTGGACTAGAGCAGGGGTGGGGGACCTTGGCTCTTTCATGACTCATGGACTTCAACTCCCAGAATTCCTAAGCCACCCATGCTGGCTCAGAAATTCTGGGAGTTGAAGTCCATGAGTCATGAAAGAGTCAAGGTTCCCCACCCCTGGACTAGAGGCTAGTAGTCACATTCTGACCAGGAACTCCAGCAATCTACATTCAGTACATCTGAAGAGTACCAGGTTGGAGAATCCTAATTTAATGGACAGTATAATAAATACAATAAAGTCCTCTTTGAGTCAAGTTTAACTCCTGGTGACTTCACAAACACGTACATAAAGTTTTTCTGACAACAGTATGGAAGTAGTCTGCCTTGTTGTTTTCAACTTTTTCACTTCACCTGCTGTGCTAGCATTCTCTTGGTAGTCTTTCAAACAGTTTGAAAAATGCCATTTGATATATTGCTTGCAGAGTTGGAAGTTTAAGTAGGGTCATTTCAGCTCATTCTCCTAGGCTAAATTCATACAGCGGACTAAATCCAAAGGTTGGATTAATAAAACCAATTCTTATTTTTACAAGCCAGAAGAAATAAAAAGTATTACAATTTAATGTAGAGGCCAGATTCATACAACTTATAAGTTATAAATAAGTTACCACTAAAAAAACCCATTTTTTCCAGCTAGCTGTTCTGGCCTAATACTTTAGGGGTTTTAAATTTTAAATTGTTGAATTTTAAATTTTTAAATTTTTAAATTTGTTATTTTGGTATTCCAATCTTATTCGGCCAACTTATTTAATTCGTTTTAAGTAATATTTTAACTTTTGTTGATTTGTTTTAGAAGGCTGTACACCGCCCCGAGTCCTTCGGGAGAGGGGCGGTATAGAAATCCTGTCAATAAACAATAATAAACAATACAACTGTAACTTATAACTATAATTACATTTCATCAGTAAATAGTTAACTATCCAAGTCTGAAGAAAGACAATCAAATATTTCAGGCGGCACTGAAAAATTCACTTAAACTCTGCTTTATGTCACAATCAGTAAAATGCTGTAATAATGCTTCCCCATTATATAGGAAGGCATGGGCATACAATAATAACCCTGCCAAATGTTTAAACGTTACACTGATGAAGAGCATACAAGTACTTTGATCAAAATATGACAATTAAAAAGGAAACTTAGGAGGACTTTTATGAATAATTTTGGGAGTCAATTAGTTTTTGTTTGAACTGAAACTTTATGCTTCTCCCTCCCCCCACCTCTTGACCTCTTCCTTTACAATGTAATACATAAAAAACACATTAATGTACTAGTGAAATGTCACTAAGAAGAGACTTTCTCAATCTCTCTTTCATACATGCGAAGGCTTTCTTACAAGTGAACTTTTTCAAGCGCTCTCTAAAAACATGCAGAAATATTATTTAGAACAGCTAAAAAAACCTTCATGTACGTATTTGGTATTTGTGAACCAAGACTTAAGGAGCACTTTGTTTTATTTATTATGTATTTATTTTATTTGATTGTTTATTATACCATTTGTAAATGTAGGATTCCCCAACTTGGCACTCTACAAATCTACTAAATGTAGATTACAGGAGTTAATTTAGAAATATAGTTGCTTTATAAAAATATAGGAAAGGGGCTGTTATGGTGGTCATTGTTAGTTATGTATACAACTAGCATTGCCACACAATCTGTTATATTTATTCTGTTATAAATACTTAACAGTCTGGTATCACCAGACACAGTGGAGAAATTACTCTACAGAGTTGACTAATTTTAGCAGTAAATCAGAAGAAATTACTGCTGTGAAAAATATTTTTGTTTCTCTCTTTTTTTACACTTTCCTGTACCAAAAGGCTGGACTCCATCCAAGGCGCATCTAACAAGACAAGGCTCCAGGATCAAGACAAAATCTGTATCCAAATCAAATGGAGTTATTTTGAGAATATAGTGTTCAGAGTACAGTACCAATCCCTCCCAGTTGACCTTAGCTTCTTTCAAGTCATCTAGACACAAATAAGATCAGAATCACTTTGTCTTCTGTTCAACCCAGAACTGACCTATTCATCTGGGACCATTTAAAACACCGTGCCTATATGTTATGATAATGATGTCTGAGCATTGCAAGAACAGGCAGCTTCTTAGGAGAGAGTAAGGTCAAATGGACCTTGATTGCCAGCGTGCTGTTTAAGAAAACACGTTCTGGGAACACCTGTTTTAATTATTTGGTATTTTATGCTGAAAGTCATGTAAGAAAGTCCTAGTTACAGGGGAAAAAAATCTAACTGGAGTAAAAATTACAAATGAAAGTCCTTTAATCATGTTCCCTTTCTTCAAAAATATCCTTCTGATGGAATTGTTCCCTTTTTTTAGCATAAAACCTATAAATTTCATGTGAATCAAATGTCTCTTTGACATTCCTAGCTAGCATAATCTTTACTTTGCAGTTTTATGGATAAAAGGGTGAATTTACCTTAGATTTCAAAAGAGAATCACGGATTATGAAAGGCATGGAGAATATTCCTCTAAAAATAAAGGCAGTTTTGTTCATTTATAGCCATAAAAATCCTATAGAGTAGCACTTAGGAGGAAAAAAAGGATATACTGTATTTCTTTAGTTGGAGTACAATCGTATATTAGCACCCAGTTAACCTTTCCATACAATAATTCACCCAAAGAATAATATACTAAATGTTTTGCCTTGGGGAATTGTTTAATTGAAGACTTTTATAGCATCAACGAAAAACTGTACATTTTACTAATGCCAATTTTCTGTCTTCTGCTATATCTTGAAAATAATTTCATGGCATAATGTCTAAGATTTTATTGTTCCCAAACACTCTATTTGAAAAACAAAACAATTTTGAATAGCACAGGGATTATATAGAAAACACTTTTTTTTGCCAAAGTTATACTTTGTCTTTCCAGATCTAAAGGCCTGTAATACAAATCCCATCATCCAAGAAGTATTATTAATATAGATTACTTTAATGAGGAACATTACTGCAACCCAGCTGGAAGCACCAGGATGAATTCTGCATTTTGCTTTCTATGTAAGACAAACTAAATTATTAAAGGAATATTATGCAAACAGTAAAACATAAGATTAAAAACAGAAAAAGTCCTGCTATTACAGGAAAGAATTCTTTTTTTTTTTTGAAAATCAAATAATATTACTTCTTAAATATTTTTATTTACACCCCAGTTTATTGTCCACAGGGCACTCAAGGCGGTTCACAATTGTGAAAAAGAAATCTAGTTATATTCAGCTAGTCCTCAGTTAACAGTAATTGGGACCAGAATTTCTACTTCTAAGTGATGTGATCAGGAAGTGTGATATCATGTGATGGTGCCACTCAGCAACAGAAATTCCAGTTGCTGTCATTAAGCTCAATGTCCTATGGTTATCATCTATCATCTCCAACATTGATTTTCCTTCTTTAAAGCTGGTGATGGGGATCGCAAATGGCAATCACATGACCATGAGGACCATGCTCTCTACATGGAGCTTTCCTTGAAGAGCATCCGGAGGCTGCAGTTGGTGCAGAATGCAGCCGCGCGGGTGATTTGGGGGGCTCTTTGGAGCTCCCATGTTACTCTCTTGTGCGAGCTACACTGGCTCCCTGTGGCCTTCCGGATGCGATTCAAGGTGTTGGTTCTTACCTTTAAAGCGCTCCATGGCTTGGGACCCGGGTATTTACAGGACCACCTGTTGCCACCATCAGCCTCCCACTGGCCAGTGCATTCCCACAAAGCGGGCCTCTTTAGGGTTCCATTGCCTGGACGTTGTCGTCTGGCAGCCCCGAGGGTTCAAGCCTTCTCTGTGGGGGCACCCTCCCTTTGGAACGAATTGCCCCCAGAGATCTGGACCATCCCAGACCTGCAGACTTTCTGGCACGCATTAAAGACTCATTTGTTTCAACAGGCCAGTCTGGCCTAGTATTTAATTTTGAGGTTCTAATTGGTTTTTTAAAATTTTTAAATTTAAAATTTTTATAATTTTATACCTTGTTTTTTTAGATGGTTGTACACTGCCCTGAGTCCCCTCTCAGGAGAGAGGTGGTTTAAAAAATTTAAATGAATGAATGAATGAATGAATGATTGAATGAATGAGAATCAGTTTAGTTTAGTGGTAAGGCACCAGGTTAGAAACCAGGAGATTATGAGTCCAGTTCCCACCTTAGCCATGAACACCATCTGGGTGACCTTGGATCAGTCACTCTCTCTCAGCCCAATTCACCTCAAAGGAGGAGGAAGGTGGATATGTTTGCCCCCTTGGGTTATTTGTAAAAATAATAAAAGGTGGGTTACAAATGAATGAAGTAAAAATGTAATTCTAATCCCAGTCAGAATAATAATGGCATTAGCACTATAGTGTTTCACAGTGCTTTACAACCCTAAGCGGTGTACAGAGTCAGCATACTGCCCTCAACAATCTGGGTCCTCATTTTTACCGACCTTGGAAGGATGGAAGGCTGAGTCAACTTTGAGCCTGGTGAGATTCAAACTGACAAATGCAGTCAGCCGGCAGTCAGCAGAAGTAGCCTGCAGTTCTGCACTCTAACTACTGCTCCGTTGCGGCTCTAATAGAGCTGGAAGGGACCTTGAATGTCTTCTAGTCCAACTTCTAATCCAACCCCATGCTCAAGGAAACCCTATACCATTTCAGATAGTTGGCTGTACAGTCTTTTCTTAAAAACTTCTAGCGATGAAGCATCCACAACTTCTGAAGGCAAGCTCTTCCACTGGTTAATTGTCCTGTTAGGAAGTCTCTCCTTAATTATAGGTTGCTTCTCTCCTCGATTAGTTTCCATCCATTGTTTGTCTTGCCTTTTGGTACTTTGCAAAATAAGTTGATCCCCTTTTCTGCTATGTTGTAACTTCAAGCTGGTTGTCATCACCAGGATCACAACCACATGACTGTGAGGATATGCATCATCACAGCTTTGAAGAATAGTCGTAAGTACTACTCGTTTGGCAATATAGCAAGTTTGAATGACAAGTGGTCACTAAATTATTTTTTTCAGAAGGAATGAAACTCCATCCATAACTAAGTCAATCTCAATGCCCAGCTTCTTATCTCTGTCTTATTCGCATTGTACTTCCAACTTGTTCTTCAACCAGCCTATTATCCAACTTTAACAATGTTCATGAGAACTAAGGAGAAATTTCCTCACATTTAGAACAATTAGTCAGTGGAACAACTTGCTTCCAGAAATTGTCAATGTTCCAACACTGGAAGTTTGTAAGAAGAGATTGGACAACCATTGGTCTGAAATGGCATAGGGTTTTCATGTCCAAACAAGTGGTTGGACAAGATCTTTAACTTTAACTTTTATTGAATTTCTATACCGCCTCCCTCCTGAAGGACTAACTGCAGCCTCTGAATGCTCTTCAAGGGGAGCCCCATGTAGAGAGCATTGGCATAATCTAGGCGATCTCCAAGGCCCCTTCCAACTCTGTTATTCTATTCTGTTCTGTTCTCAATGGTTTTCCTGGAATTAAATGGGACACAGCAATAAAAGTGAGTATTCTTGTTTCTGGAAGAAAATGGATATTAGCTCTTTTTTTTTTTTACTTTATGACAGTAAAATATCCATATTAATGATATTTAGTCAAATAATGACTTTCCACAATAATTTTTTTTAGGTGCCAAGTAAGAGAAATGTAAAGATACAAAATTGTTTCACTATAAGGAACATAAATACATCCAAAGGGGAACTAGGAGAAAACAACTGTTTTTTTTAAAGAAACATTAACCCAAATTTGCACTACCATAGAAAATGCATGTATAACAAGAGATTTAATTTCATTAGATTAGTCAGTTAGAAATTAAATGTGCTCATTATATAACTGAAATAAGTGTGAGCACTTATGGTAATATGGTATAGTTGCTATTTTTTTTTTCATATCAGGGAGCACTGCTACCCTCTTGGCAGAAATAATTTGTTTTTCTAACAGCCAATCACTTTTATGGCATTGCTCTCATTTAAATAATGCCCTGCCCTTTCAAAATTTGTCCCAGATTAGTCTTTTACATTTGCTTTTACATTGCTTTTGGGAGATAAAGTTATTAAAGTTATTAAAGTTATTCATTAGCAAATCACATATTCCAGCACAGGCCCCAAATGCCAAAGTCTTTTATCTCCAGCTTCGAAAATGTAGCTGTTATGAAGGAGTAAAGAATCCAGCATATAAAATTCTGATAAATCTTGAGAAAGAATGCATAAAGATTTGCAGCTAGGAAATTTAAAAAAGAAGGAAATACATGTATGTGTTTTTGCTCTTGTGCGCCCAGGAGTGCATAGTTTGGTTATATTTAATCATACTGGGTCGCTACTAATGTACTTAAACGTTCAAATCCTGAAATACTGGAATGCAAATTCTTCAACACATCTGCACATATTTGCCTGATCAGAACAAGACAATGGCCAACAAATTACGGTAAGTCTCCATATAAATTTCAAAGCTAGCTAATCCTAAAGGTGTATGTAAACTATTGCACAATATCCTTAATTTCACCTCATAGAAAAATTATGCTTAGGATCGTCCAATACAGTGAAACCCTACATAAAAAAGGAGATGCCAGATGTTCAAACTGGGCTTAGAAAAGAACAGAACAGAATAACAGAGTTGGAAAAGAGCTTTGGAGGTCTTCTAGTCCAACCCCCTGGTCAAGCAGGAGACCCTATGCCATTTCAAACAAATGGCTGTCCATTCTCTTCTTTAAAATATCCACTGATGGAGTACCCTCAACTTCTGAAGGCAAGCTGTTCCAGTGATTTCTCCTTTTCTTTTTGTTTTTTTCCAGGCTCTTCCCAGATACTGATGTCAAGCTGTCTGTAGTTTCCTGGATTCATTTGAGACAATATTACTGGTGCATTTTGGATAACTGAGAAAGCAACAGAATATGAATTACAGAATATCTCATGTAAAAACTTATGTGCAGTTCAAGAAGCCACAGTCCACATGGAACAAGGCAAAAATGATTGGCTCCAAGTGGACAGAGACAACGGTATATATTTCCCCTTGTTTATTTAAGTTATCTACTAAGTATTCAATGAGAGAAGGTGAACTGGAAAACATCAATCTCTTGCACTATATTGATGACTCCACTTTGATAGCTAAAGTTACAAACAATTTGAAAGGTCTAGTAATGAAAGTCAATGACCACAGTAAAAAAAATGGGACATA
>JAEANM010002946.1:0-21206 GCA_017656035.1 Myanophis thanlyinensis | reverse complement strand
AGGAATATTTAAATCTGCTACTTAAGATTCTTCCTGGGGAAAGGAGTGTCTCTGGAAAAAAAAGCAATTGCATTTTCTTTTGCAACGTGGTGGTTTTTGCTTATCAAAGACGTATCAGATCTGCTTGGCTATGAAAACCTGAAAGGGGATTTTTTTTTACCAAATTTTAAATGTCTTTATCTCCAACTGCTAAGCTACAAGCATTAAAAGTCATGAAGTCAACACCTGAACTTTCCATTGCTGGATTAGATTATAAACCCTACCACAAACATCAATCCTGTACATTTGAGAAGACTAGAAAGAAAGACTAAGGTTGAAGGATAGCTTTCGTTTATTAAATTTATATGCCGTCCATCTTTCTATCCTTTATTGGCCAGTCCCCTGAATTAGCTGTTTGGAAAACCAAAGAATTGATTTTGGTTTCATTCTAAATTTAGGTAAAGTTTCTTAGTAAATCCTTCCACTAAGTAGTATATTCTGAACATGCCAGGCTAGTGACTTGCTATTTTGGTTCTTCCAGATTGCACCGCTCTGCTTGATTTCTGTTTGAAACTGAATTTCCATCTAAGTGCCAACCAATGCGATTTGGTATGTGAAACAGAGGTACTCCCTAAACCTGGTCAATTTTGCTCATCTTTCCTACCATTTTCCTTTGATCTTTTTCTTCTCCATCTTTGCTCTGTATAGATGACATTGGTGAATGCTGGAGCCATTGACAATCTTGGCTAGAACCCCCAACAGATCAAGAGGTCTAAATTAGGGAAGATTGTATTAGTGTTGAGCACTCTTGTTCAAGTACCCAATTCTTGAAGAACAACTTCCTTTTCTTTACTACAGGTACACAGAATGGATAAGGCCTTAATTTTTTCTGTTCTTCCATTTTTATCTGCCATCTTATCCTGATTCTAAGTAACTCCATTTGCTCCCAATATTTCCTGGGAATTGCTGTATGAGTAGTACTATTTGTACCTCAATAACTGTCAGGTTTGACACAACAACCAAACAAGATAGACACAGACTTCAACAGGTAGTTAGGAAGGAAAAAACAACCACAACCAGCCTGCCTTTTATTGAGCTGTATAGTGCATGAACCAGAAAGAGGGCTGAGAAAATATCTACCGACCCCTCACATCTGGACATAATCTGTTTCAACTTCTCCCCTCAGGATGCCACTATGGAGCATTGCATGCCAAAACAACCAGACAAAAAGATAGTTGTTTTCCCCATGCCATTACTATGCCGGACATTTAATTCCCACAGCACGGGCTCATTTCTCATCTTTTGTCATTGTCTCGTTTTTCCTCCTACCTTCTCCTATTGGTTATGATTTATCAATTGTTGTTTGTAACAACATTTATGTATATAATAATTATCATTTATGATTGCAACTATGATTATGACCTATGACATTACTTGCTGTTTATATGCACACTATAAGGTTATTCACTAGAGTCAAATTCCTTGTGTGCCCAATCACACTTGGCCAATAAAGAATTCTATTCTGTTCTGTTTTGTTCTGTTCTACCTGAATTGCTTTTATACTATCCTTTTTATTTTTTATTTTATTTATTAAATTTATATGCCACTCATCTTGCCATCAAGCAACTCTAGGTAGCTTACAACAAGATAATGACAGTATAAATTTTAGGGCAAAGGGCCCAAAGTAATGGTAATCATGTTGCTTAACAAGAGGAAGAGACACAGGAGATGAGGAGTGATGCAATGATGCCACCGGAGGATGCAAAAGTTGAATTTTCAGCCCTTGTGTTAATATTTCTTTTGGTTATTATTAAAGAGAAAACTACACTGCTGTGATTAAATTAGGCCTTTTGGAATAGCTGTTTTGGGGGATTTTAAGGTTTTCAAGGAAAGGGATTGGTAGGCCCTGTGGATTGCTCATTATTGTCTAGAGAACAGGCTCAAGTGACTGTTTATTAATTAATCTTCTGCAATCATTATATTCATAGCTGGCAATGTGGTGAAGACTACAATTAGACACTAATGACTGGATTTGGTGACATGTATCTGACTCTATCTTGTCTTAACTATTGCAATACATTCTGAATGGGATTACAATTGAAAAATGTTGGGTACTTAATTTAATGGTAATTTAATGCCAGAACAGCTTCTTGGGCTGCTATTGGGTATCTCATGGCTGGCTGGGGAATACTGGGAGTTGAAGTCCACACATATTAAAATTGCTAAGTTTGAGAAACACTTTGCTACTAACTGGTGTATATGTCTGGGAATCACATAGTGATGCTTGTTAATAGACCTGCATCAGTTGCCAATTGTTTTCAGAGCAAAAGATAAACTCCTGCACTAAATTCTTCTCCTTTTATCATTGTAAGTCGTCCAACTGTGAGTCAGTTGGGTGGCCATATAAATTTTCTTAAATAAAGTGGTTTATGATCATGTGGCCAAGAGAAAGACCACCTATCTTGTTATCTAGCTGTTAATATTTGCAGGAGATGGTCCCTTTTTAGAGAGTCAATCAAATAGGCAACTAGCGGGGTCACATTTCTTCCAAAATTTCACCTGCCCTTGATTCTCTGCTTTTAAAAGAGTAGCCAAGGCATAGCTCTGCCTTCTTGTCTTTCATGTTTAATAATTTTAATATTGGTTTATAACTTGGGCATTATTATTTTCTTTTGATTGTTGCGTTTGATTGGATAGGAAAAGCAGAATATATAAATGTCACAATTTGGCAACCATATGCAATCAAATGTGATTTGTCATCCCTCTATTGTAACTGTATAAACTTATCACTAGGTTGTTAATATCATGAAATGTGGTTTTGGGAGTAGACTGCTTCTATTACTTTTCATTTGGTGTACATTTAATTCAAAACATCAGAGAGTATTAGCCTCACATGCCTTCTGGCTGGACTCATAAAACGGCTATTTATTTACTACCTTGGTAGACAACAAAAGGCTGTTAAGAGGAGTCTATGGGAATGAGTGAATGATGAGGCTGGAGAGTGAGGGTGGGAAACAAATTAAAATGAACTAAGGAAACAATACTAATGTGGTAAGCCAAGGCTATATGCAAGTAATTGCCTGCCCTAAAAAGTCTAATCCTATCAAGAATGCCCAAGATGTTAATTGGCCCATCTTTCAAAACCCCCAAAGCCAAACTGCCAAATTCCAGCAACTTCAGCAGAACTGCCTGGATCACGCCTGAGTAAAGACTCATAAAGAACTGGAAAGTAACTTCTCACATTCAGCATCAATAGAACAAAACTGTGGGAAACCTGAATGGCTAATTGTCAGAACTGGTGGTCTCTCTTAGCTTAGCTTTGACACTCTGAGCTATGGGTTTCTCATTCAATTCTGCCATAAAAGATGTTAGTCTTGTCAACTTTGAAGCCCATATAAGTTTACTTCGGCTATTGGGTTCACACATACACGACTACTTGTGAGTATACCATGGTTCTTGAAAATCTCATGGGTCCAATTCTTTTGCTTTTATTCAAACAACAAGCAGCCACTGCATGTTGTTTTCAAACTAAGTAGGTTTTTACACATAATATCCCTTTGCTTCTGGAATAAAAGGAATCTACTTCATGTATATTTTCATTATATAGCAAGCTTACAAGAAGTAGTATCTATGTTAACTGGGAGGAAGGAAAAGTTGCACATCTAAATCAATGTCAAAGTATTTCTATCAGAAAAATATCCAGTGAGTGATGCATATTTAGTTATTTCATTGGATTTGTATTCCATCTTTCAAACTCAAGGTTATGTACATGGCACTCCATTCCATTTTAAATTCACGACAGCTCTGTATATGACATAAGAAGTTGAAAGAATGGTGGATTTCCATTTGGCTCTCCCTAATTCAGGTCCAACAGTTCTTTACATTTGAGTGGCGTGGTGGCCTAGAGGTAAGATGCTTGCCTCCCACTTGGAAGGTTGAGAGTTCAATCCTAGACAGCACAAAGAGAAAATATCTGCTGTGAATTCCGCATAGGTGTCAGGAAAGGCATCCGGCTAATAAATGCCCACCTCTAGTCAGTTGCCCTAACTCCACTCTGATACAAGGGATTACAGTGAATTGGTGTGAGAGCGTTTGTAAATGAAATTATAGAGTACAATGCCCAGGTTTAATGATTTCTCCCCTTCCATTTACATCATTCTGTCTGCTTTGGACTTTACTTCTCTAATATTTTTTGTATATTTAGGTCTGAAGGGAAGCAGTAACATTTCTTCTGCATGATCTAAGTAAATTTAAAACTGTATGGAAAAAAATTTGCTCACTATGAAGCCAAGATTGGGATGAGGTCCATGTTAACTGGACAAAGGGAAATAAGGTGTTCACTTTCTCTCTGTACTGTGCTTCAAGCGTTCACAAGTTCTGTCAGGTTCTTGAGCAGGGTTTAAATGGCTACTGTATAGAAATCCCTATTGGGCCCAACTGAGTTGCAAGCAAACAATGGATGATTCTTCATTCTGAAAGTATGAAGTCCAGCTATTAACATGAAGCTGTTTTTCATTCTTTTGACCGAATCTGGAGGTTCTTTGATACATGAGAAAAAGAAGTGAGTAGAAACAATTTTTAATTAACAAAACTAGACTTTGAAAGCTTGCAATCTATTGTGACCTTGCGTTGAGTTAATCCAACTATACTTCAATAGGGATTTGAAACATTAGTGAAGGAGAATGAATTGCCACAAATATTATCATACAAAGCTTGCTTAGTAATGTAAGGAAAATCATAAATATAAACATGTTGCCAGTTTAATCTGGTTTTATATTATTTCAAAATAAGATAAGTCACCACTGTCTACGCATTAAGGGTCACACGATTAACATAAAAACATGCATTAAACATTGCCTTCTATTTTTTTAAAAAATGCTATTAGAAGTTGCAATCTGTACTTGAACAAGGCGAGTGGGAAGGAAATGCTAAACTGGAAGAAATTACTACAGCCTGAGAGTAGCCAACATATGCTGTAAATGGCCATCTCAACTAGGACAGTTTAAGATTTTTTTAAATAAATGGCTCTATGTATTCAATAAATGCTGACATGACTAAGGACAGTCTTTGCATGAGAAGATCTGTTCTGTTCTATGAATAGGATCCCTACAAATGAATCCCTGGTCATTAAATAGTACAAGAAAGCATGTGGAAGATTCATGTTAGTTAAAACATGGAATGAGAATCTGAGTTAACACGGTATGCATCTCTTTTCCCCATGGCATTTCTGAAAGGGTCTATGCAACAATTCCCAAAACTGACTTTGTACAATGGAAAGTGACAAAAAGAATTTTAGAACAGATTTTATCAGGCATGCACTGTTGAATTTTTTTGTCCACAATTCAACACTATCCTTTTGCAAGCTTACCATACCTTCCTAATATTTCATCTCCTTAATTGTGGCTTCCCAGTAATGAAACAAACCATGCCATTAAATAGAATAACTTTTTAAAAAAAATGTATTTAACCACTTTCCTTATCGTGACTTTTTAAAAAATTGATATATACAGAAAAACTGCAAAATCCCATGTTTCCTTTGACATGTACTGAAGGAGAGTTTCCACCATAATTTGATCTCATGTTTTTTCACCGAAACATGGAAAACTGTCTTTGTAGTTACATTTACAGAATGTAACAATTTTAGCAAAGCTGATCAAGATTGAAAAATGCTTTTCATTGGGATCAGAAATAAAAAGGTGTAATTTGAATTTTCACATCCAATACTTTAGCCTTGTTTGATATACTGTAAGTCTTCAAAGAATAAAGCAAATATGAGCTGTTTTCTCCAGCTTTTCCTGCAGAAAAATAAAAAATAGTTGTTTCACTTCTCAGACAAGGTTTGAAAAAAAAATCAGAAAAACAGCACATAATAAAGTGACAAATCAGTATGTACTTATCACTAAAAGCCTCAAATCTGTTTTGTGATTTCCACTTTTTTAAAAATGAAGCTTGTTTAACTTGAGAAATTCATTTCCAAAAATATAGCATGTTAGGAACAATCCAAGCCACACAATTAATGATTTTGGCATTTGGTGCCCCCTAGTGCAGATGAGGTGCTATATTACTTAAGCTTTGGACCAAGTTATTTTTCTCCCCAAGTTGCTTTATTATTACAGCTTTCAGCGCACAAAGCAACTTTCTCATGAAGTATAATTCTCCAAAATCTTAATTATTTTATTGCTTTGAATGTTGGCTAGTTGTTCAACTCACATTTCAAATACCTGCCAACCATAAGCTCTGAAATTACATCAATCGTTTTAGGCATCAAATGTAGTCTCAAACACACCTTAACTACAGTAGGTATGGGATTTTTAGCAGCATTAGAAAGCAGACCAGGGCCATCAAGTAGAATGCAAAAGTCCATATAATTACAAAATACAATCATTCCATTCCAAGCAAACGAAAACCTCATTTTTTCTTGGAATTTTCAACATTCTTTTCGTTATCCAATAGGAAGATATGAAATATGTAAGATTCCTGTACCACTCATGTAAATTTATTTAAAGCTTTGTCTACAAGTGACCTTTATTTGAAAAACTGACTGTTCAGAAACAAAAAAACAAAACTTTGCTCCCACCAATAATTCCCTCTGTGGTGTTGGCTTCACGATTTTGAAGTATCAGGCACTGCGTGAAGTCTTCATTTGAGCCTATTTCATTTTGAAATGAAGACATGACAAGGTTTGCTTTGTGGTCCCACTAATGATAAAGTTAATTCAACTATGTGTCATATTATCAGATGTCACAGATACTTAATGAAATCAAGAATTTTGAACTCTTATCTATGCACTCATTCCGAGAAAAAGCCATGCTATAGTGCCAAAGACAGGAAAAATGAAAGTTCACATGGACATCAAAATTTTATGAATACTTTACTCATACAGCTGTGCAAGAAAATGCTTTAAATAAGTTTTACAATTATTCAGTTATGCACATAAACACTGAAAATCAACCTACCAATTCCATTGTCAATCAAGATAAAAACACGTCATTAAAAAACTTTTAAAACCTGCAAACTTCTTCCTGTAAATCACTTCTAAGATTAAACAAGAGGGTGTTGAAGAATACTTCAAAATTGTTCTGAAATACATCCCACTCACCACCACAAAGAAATGTCTCTTAGAACGTAACTTTTTTTCTTCAAATGTTTGAAATTGGACTAGGGTCTGACAGTGATATTAAAAAAATGCAAATTTATAGACAAGCAGCTTCCTTTGTTCACTGATTCCATAAACTGTAACAGAAGCATCTAATCCTTTTCCCTTGCAGCATTCACTATCTATGCATGGAGGGACAATGACAGGAGTTGAGGTTAGCATCCTTCAACTAATTCACCCTTAAGTAGGAGTGCTGTAGAATTTCATAATGAATGACAGAACAGATTCTTACAAAAGCTTGAGTATTTAGAGTAGGGCTGTCAAATGTACGGCCTGTGGACCAGATCCGTCATGTTCATGCCCGGTTTAGCAAAGGGGAAATGTCATGTTACATCACCATAAAACTTACTGTGTTTTTCGGAGTATAAAGACACACCGGAGTGTAAGATGCACATAGATTTTGGAAGAGAAAAAGAAGAAAAAAAAGAAGAAAAAAGGGTTTTGGCCTCCGCACGTCATTTTCCCTTTCCCCAGGTTTTTTGGCAAAAACAAGCCACGCGGATGCTTCTGGAGGCCTGCAAAATGCCTCTGGGGGCTCGGGAGGTCAAAACTGGCTGTATTCAGTGAGTAAGACACACCACAATTTTCACCCACTTTTGGGAAGGGGTGAGTCATACACTGAAAAATATGTTATTTTAATTTTTAGATATTAATTGAATTACAATAGTAAGTGGGTTTTTTTTTCCTTCTGCTCATTTTGAACATGGTGTCTGTGGATTTAAAATAAAATAAAATAAAATAAAACGAAGACTTTATCCTAAAATGCCAAGCATTTTGACATTTGCATACATAGATCAATACTACTTAAAACTTACAATATATAAATACTCCTAAATAGGTCAAAATGCATAAGATAAACATTATGAAGACATGTCAGTGTACATTATGTGCTGCATGTGAGAAATATATATTGGAATTGAATGAACCTTGTATAAGCTCTCCAAAAATCAGGATAATTTTAGACATATGGCCAGAGTTAAAAACACCCATATGATAGGAAACAAATACAATAACTACATTTAAATAATAGCTCAGTTGTATTAATTTTAATAATAACTTACAATCATAATACATGCTACAAAAAGCTTGTGAATGAAGTTTATTTAGGTTGAATGGTGAAAAATGCAATACAATACATGTAAGACACTTTTAAGATGAATAAACCTCTAATTGCACAGGAGGCTTGAAGTTTACCTCAACTCAACACAATCAAAATTCATTACACATTCTGCCTTCTGCAAAATGGGTATGCCATGCAAATTAAAAACATTCTAACCAACCCTATGGTACCATTTAAAATGCTACCAATACCACAATAATTTATATCACATTAAATAATCATTCACAAAGAATGAAATATTTTCAATCGTGAAAAAATGGTTTTTAATGCTTAAATCATAGTTAGTATAGTTTCCGTGAATACTTGTTCAGGTATTTGGCTAAGCTAGTGAATAGAAAACATGCAGTGCAAAGACCTCTTTTATTCAACTGAACTGTCCTTTATCCAGCAGTGATCACAATGAAGTGATGTTTACTATATTTTTCACATGATTTTATAACCATCCATGCACTGACTTCACGTGCACAGCAATTATTTAAGACTCAAATCTAAGATACCATATGAACCAGACAATTTAAGCACTCTTGGCAATTAAAAAAAACATAATGTAAGAATGATCTATAATTATAAGTACATCATGGGACATGGTGTTAAAGGTTGAAGAAGTGCAATTAATTGCTCATTTAAAATTGGATTAATGCAAAAAAATGAATTATATATACAGATATATATATTGCAGATGAACCTCTAAGTTGAAAAATATCTTGATTGAACTGAAGGAATAAGGAAACTACATTTTAAAAGAGGGTGTGTGAAAAAGTTTTCAGTGTTTTGAAGGGAGTGGGTACCCCTTTTCCACCTTTGTCCCACATACAAAAAATTCATTTTGATTTTATAGTGTGCCATTTCATGTAAACATCAGGAACATATGCTTGTTCACTCTTAAATACCCTGTTTTAATGTGAATCAAAAGTTTTCCTATGTTAGACAAATGATTAGCTAACTTATCCCCGTCCAAACGATATTTTACGTAGTGATCAATGTGATGAGCAAGTGGAATGTTTACTAGATTCCTCAGGAATATGCACAATTTAGGAACAATCTACTGGAATACATTTTTCTCCATTAAACTCAACTAACAGAAGAAAAGCCAACTGAATGCTGCTGCTTAAAATATGTAAGACTCTTAAGTGGTACTTTTCACAGCTCCTTGTGATGAAATGCAGATGGAGGTGTGAAGTTTATATGTCTTCCATGTACTGCAGTTTTGAAACACTTATTTTACAAATACAATGCAAATAAATATCAGGCTAGTAGAAAATATCTTATTTACAGTTTTACAAATGCAATCGTTCTCTGTGTAAATGTAGTGTTTTAAAGAACACAGTTTTAATAAAATGAGTTCCTGTATAGATTTGTTAGATTTCACTGAAATGGCAAATAGAAAACAAAATTCAAGTTAATATCTGTTTTATAATTTAGTACAGACAAACCAGCATCACCTGGAATGAGATCTGTTAAAGTGCTGAAAAAGTTTCTGAATTTTTAGAAAACATACTATACAGTTATTAAAGCTTCATCTGTCAAAAATGTTAGATTTTATTCACATTTTCTACCACCAAGATGGGGAAGAGGGGAAGGAAAGATATATGTGTATATATATTAGCAATTAAGATTACTGCTAAATTTGATCTTTGTAAACTAGCTGGAGCTTCAAGCTTCTGTGGAAGTTTCAGGCTTTACAATCTGGTAGGTAATCAAATATTCCGGATAGGCCTGAAAGATAAAAGTGAAATTATCATTTCCTCACATGCCATGAAAAGTGGTCAAAGTGGTCAAAATTCATTACTTGAATTATTTGCAGATATTCCATAGGGAATATCTGCAAATAATTCAAATAATTCCCAAAATTCTTTCTACTGCCCCAATTTACTTAATTGTATTTATTACCAATATTTCTATGCTATACTAAGATTTCTATACTTTATACTCTCATTTATAAATGAGCTACTGGTCATAATTTTTATTTTCTAAAAACACCCGTGGGACCCAGAGAAGTAACATGTACACACTCCCATTTCATTTTTTAAAAGGCATGTTACTGCCAACAGACAACATCCTGGGCACACACACACCCCCCCAAAAAAAATGCTATACCTTTTCTTGCTGAACTATGCAAAATAAAAAGAGAGGTATGAATAGACCTTCATACATTTAAGGAAAACGTGTTTATTAGATATGTTGACTCATGAACACAACACCCAGGATCCAGAAAAAAGACATTTGACATGTTTCAAAGGGAGGCTTCTTCATAATATTCAGTTTCCAGATCAATGAATATTGAACATTCTAATATTTACAAAATAAAACTCTAAATACACTACCTGTTCTCCTCTGTAGATGACATATTCTGCTAAAGCTAGCCCATTCACACTAGGTCGTCCAGTAACTGAATGGTGTCCTGGTGGAGAATGAGCCATTTTCATGGCACTGAATTGTAGGAATGATTTGCCCAAAGTTACTCGGCAAAAAAGCAACTGCCTATATTAAACAAGAGAAGCATTTCATTAGTAAATGTGTAAAAAACAAATCTAGTGAGAAAAGTACTCTTGAATACAGGATCACGTAGTAAAGATTCTGAGTACAATTTAAACATTATTTTAATCAATTAAAATGATGCCTTTCTCTTTCCATTCAATTAATCCTATAGCAGAGACATCTTGGAAACCTGCAGTGAAGGAGCACACACAACTTCAGGAGGCAAGCTGTGTCACCCATTAATTGTTCTGACTGTCAGGAAATTCTACTTAATTCTAGGTTGGGTCTCTATTAATAATTAATCTTCCATCTGTTACTTCTTGATTGCCCCTAGGTACTTTGGAGAACAGTTGACTCTTCTTGTCTCTGAGAGCCCCTCAAATATTGGAAGACTGCTATCATGTCATTCCTACGTCCTTTTCTTTGTTAGACTTCTAGACAATCTCAGTATCCTTTTTGTATCATAGTGATACAAAACTGGATGCAATATTCCAAGTGTAGTCATACCAATGCAATATAAAGTGATAGTATCACATCATGTCATCTTGAATATTATCCTTGATCCCATGTTGATGGAACCTGGGACTGCATTCACTTTTTTGGCAACTGTAGCATGTTGCTAGCTCACTAAGTGGTTGTTCAGTAGGACACCTATATCCCTCTTGTAGTAATTACTGCTGAATCAGGTATCATCTATTTTATACCTGTGCATTTATTTTTTTCATGTTATTTTATTTGTTTATACCCACGAAATCTGTGTGCCAAGTAAGATTCTTTGAAGAGGAGCATGTCGCTATAAAAATAAATATAACTTACCTATGGCAGATGTAACAAGATCTGTCTTTGTGAATGGGGCAACCTGTGCCGCCACCAATACCATAGACATACTGGTTACTTTTGGAAGAATTTTCAGCAAAATAAATTCCTGCTCCAAACATTCCTCCAATGTAAGCATGCCTTTCATCAAAGCCTTTGTGAATAATTGCATTCACAAAAGGAGAGCCTGAAAATAAAACATAAGGTTGTTGTTTTTTATTCTTTAAATGGAAGTATTTTCCCCATATTTAAACATAGTTTCTGCCACTTATACAGAAAAACATACTGGAACATCTAGCCCAGAAAAGAATTGTGACTGAATTAAATATTGGAAGTGTGTGGGGTGGGAAGAGAATCTGATAAGAACTTTGGTATGGAATAAGGCATCTAATTGGGTTACAACTAATTCTGACAAGAAGCCTAATCTACATATTCCTTAACCAGCGCTGATTTAGTGCATCAGAAACAAGTTTGGTTTGAGGTCTGTAAATCTATGACTGTACTACAGAACCAACACCTGACTCTAATTTAGGCATACACAATCACTAAACATTCAGTTTTTTGTAGGGCAATTGCAGACACTGGAAATGCCCATCATGATCTAACTCAGGGCTGTCAAATGTGCGACTTGTGGGCTGGATGCATCATGCACTCACCACATCCATGCCCGGTTTAGCGAAGGGGAAAAAAGCCATGATACATCATACGACAACACGAGTTTAACACCCCTGAGCTAACTGTTTTGAGATAAATACTGGTTATATTGTTGGAGAGTAACAGTCCAAGTCAGACAGAGGGTAATTAGCCTGGATTTGTTATGTAAACACAGTAGGGCAAGGTCTGATCCCCCCCCCCCCAGACCTCCCACAATGTGTTTGAGCCTTATCTGGTCTTTTCCAGAGGAAAGCTGCCAGTTTAGGCAGATTCTTGTATTATATGCAGGGAACAATAAAATAGCTAGTTTGAACTCTATAGGTGTGGGTCTAATTGTGCCTGACAGATATCATTGCAGTCTGGTTATTTTGAATCAATGTATATATGGTATGTATTTATAGATTACATACTCTGGAAATTCACTAACAGGATTTTTATTGAATTGCACAGGAACTCTTTTACTATACCAATTAATCAATTACTAGTTAAAAGTCAATAAATTTCTTGTATATACAGTGATCAGAATTTCTAACGATGAACAATATACTGAAATCATCTGAAGAAATGCAATACAACTTTTAGACAAAATGAAATACCATGGAACAACATCCTTTCATTAGCATGATTATGATTCTCTTCAGAAACCTCTTTCCTCCTGTGAGTGTATCTTTCCCAAAGCTTTTTGTTACATACTTTTTGTATCTAGAGAGGAAAAAAAAAACCAACATTTCAGTTAATGTTCTTCCATACCTTCTGATAACAATTGCGCTATACAATTAACATGGAATAAATAGATAATCATTCTTCCTAAAATAAATCCGCACTGGTAAAATAACATTTCTTTTTATAGGATTCTTGATAATCTAAAACCTTATTTAAAAATAAAAATGTTAATTATAGCTAGTCCTCAATTTATGATTGGGCACCTAAACTGCAGTTTTGTGATCTTGGGGGCATGTCGTAATTTCTGACCAAAGCTGTAAATAGTTTTTTTTTGGGGGGGAGGGGGGGGGGTCCTGTCATAACGTAAAATAGATACTAAGTGACTGGTTCTAAGTTGAGGACTACCTATTTTGAAGTACCTATTATTTGCATTTGAACTGATCATGCAAAAATTTTAATTCAATTATCTAAATTTTTAATTTTAAAAATTTTTTAACTCTTATAATCTGGGCCATCGATTTAATCTTTTTAATTATATTTTAACTTTTCTATGTGTCTTGTTTTAAATGGCTGTACACTGCCCCGAGTCTCCTGGGAGGAGGGCGATATAAAAATTTGTGTAAATAAATAAATGTTTGCTACTGGGGCTATGCAAAGTATTAACTGGTATCTCACAAGATGTTTCATATAGGCAAATCACTGTTTCTACTAAGCTTTAAAGAAACCTTATAATTCAAATGTTTGACACACAGAAGCTGCAAATCTATCCTCAGTTCTCTGCTTGTTCATATTTGTGCAAGTTTGTACTTTCACAGAAACCCAGAAGAGTAGTGCATGTACATATACAAGAAAACACCCAGCGGTGACATTTGAAGCAGCTACAAGCTACATGGCTTTTTTAAAATTTAAAGGAAATATGATTTGCTTACATCAATATACTTCTGTGAACTCCCTTTTTTCCAATAGAAAAGTTAATAACTACCAAACAAGCCACTACCTACCTAATTATAAATATTTCATATTTCCCCCTTTAAATTTTTATTTTAAAGACATCCTGTTAATTATATTCCATGTGTACAAAAGCCAACCATGAGTATATTAAAGCAAAGCTAATTTTCTTCCTACAATCTTCAGTGCATAGTTGTAGCTTTCTGCTGTACTTGGAACTTGGTTTTTTTATGCTTTAAAGAGAGCTATTTTTGCTTGTAAAGGGGAAGCTTAGGGACTTCAAACATGAACGTTAATCAAGTTTTCATCTTCTTACATAATCCTTCCTTTGAAGTCACCAGTTTAAAGCCTCTCAGAATAGAACAGAAAGAAGTTCATTTAATTTGTAATTTAAGGGCCATAGGTTTACTTCTCTTTTGAACCATTTTTGTTGTTTTCTGTTTTGCATCTTAAAGGAAAGTCTTATATCCAGCAATTAGAAAGTTTTTTCAAGACAAAGAATTCAAATTCAAGGTAAGTGATACTGTGTATACAGTAGTTAACAAACTCATGGCTGGAAGTGTGAGATTATATTTTACAGCGTGTTATTTCCTTGACCCGAAGTATGAATATTTACTTAGTTAAATGCGACAACTAATTAGACAATATACATCACTGAAAGTTATAAGTATAGTGTGTTTATGGGAGGTCATTATTTTTCCTCTTTTCTGAATTCTTCTATCTTACAAAACATTTATTGGAAAAAGTTATGCCACTGCAACCTTTCCAGTTTGGAAGGTCTTTGAAGGAAAATATATATTTCGACATTTAAAAGTTATAAAAATTCAACAAAGATAGCATAGAATTTTGTGCTAATTTCTTTTAGTTGCACAATACTGAAATAGTTTGCTATACTGATTAAAATACTAAAATTTAGAAAAAAACAAGTGGAGTAAATTGTAAGACAATACTGTGTAGTAAAGTAAGCATTTATATTATCATTGCTACTTCAAGTCTATTTTGATTCCTGCCTGGACTGGTCTCTACAGTTTTCTTGCCAAGAGTTTGCCATTGCCTTCTTCCTAGGGCTGAGAGAGAGATCTAAGGTTACCCACCTGGGTTTATGATTAAAGCTTTGTGCATAATCCAGGATTAGAACTCAGAGTCTCCTGGTTTCTAGTTTAATGCCTTAACTGGATCTTACCAGGGTTATAATTAAATGTTATTCAGGTAAAATTAATCAGGCTATTTTGAAGGCAAATGAAGGCAAAATTACTTTTCTTGTGTAATAGATGGACATACACACATAAGTACAATACATACATACATACATACATACATACGTACATACATAAACACACCTTAATTTGTTTTTATATTACAGGAAATAGGAATGTTGTAAATTCTTTTTAAAATTATTTAATATGATTACCATCTTAAAAAATTTAGTATGAGATTGTCATAGTTAAAATGAGGTGCTAAATCTTTTTAAAAAACCTATCTGAATGTTTACTTTTATTTTTTCAATTTATATTAATTTCAGCCTACTTTCTATTAAAAACAATATAAAAACAGGGATTAGCAGTAACATATGCACTAAATGCCCAGGCTAAAACCTTTCACCTTAGACACTGGTTTACATATTGATCAATAAACTGAGATATCAGTGGTTTATCTAAGGAAAAACTAGCACTCTTTTTCTGCCACATAAGAACATTATATAAAGATACCTGCAGGAAATACAATCTGCAGTTCTTAATTTTTGAGCTCCCTGAACAACAGAAGGTTATTTCTCAGAAATCTGGTTGGGTAGAATGAAAGAAAAAAGAAAAAGAGAAAGGATAGTCCATTACTTACTGTTTCCTTTAGCTATTTCCTCACTGGTGTGCAACCCCTGATAGATAATCTCTGAGGGAAGACTTTTACCTCAATGAAAGTAGACTGCCCATTCCTGCTTTATTGGATAAGGACCCAAATGACTTAAAACCCTACTCTCCCACCAGTCCTGGTTTACTTTCACCTATAATTTACACTGTTCTCCAGTTATTGTTGCAAGTCAGGGACAAACCACTATAGATGCATGGCCCTGTCTTCTATTTCTGGATTTAATTTTTTAAATTACAAGACTGTTCTGGATTGGAGTTGCTGAAGAGATGAAGTGCCAAAACTTTTCTTCATCTTCTATTTTTTTAAAAACAGAACATATTTTAGCTTTTCAGTTTTAATTCTCAGAATTGGAGTGCTTTTTTAAACTTTTCAAAACAGGAATTCCTATCTATGTATTGTGTAGTGGATAAGTCATCTGCTAGAAATGGGAGACTGAGCTCTAGTATTGTCTTAGATTGGGTGACCTTGGGCCATTCATTTTATCTTAGCCCTAGCAAGGGCAAATCACTTCTGAAAAATCTTGCCAAGAAAACTGCAAGAAGGTGTCTAGGCAATCTCAGAGAATCAGACATGATTGAATGGAGAATAGAGTCTTTATGTGGTTAAAACCAAAATTAAAGAATAATCCAGTGAAAGTGTAACATACTGTACTTCTTGTTTATAACCTTCCTTGATGGCTATTATATCTTTATTTCCAGAGACATGTTTCTTTTTTCTCCCTCCGATGTAATGGGAGGTTAATGCATTGAGACTGTGGTTTATGTTCATTAAAAGCTGATATTTCAGCCTGCATTTCTCAAGAGAATCATTGTTGGCTTTTATAACTATTAGGGCTGACTATGAAGCAAATATTTGACAATAAACCAGCAACTTTTGAGTTATTGTGTCTGAATATAAACTGATATTCTAACATTTTCTCATAAAATTCACATCCAGTGACTCCTATGAACACATAAAGAGGCTGAGTTCAGATACTGTGCCAAGTCATAATGTAGTTTCTAGTATGTTAGCATGGTTTATGGTATGGTTAGCATGCTGTGTCAGATCAGTTGTGGCTTACTCAGTGAATGTATCAAACAAACAATGGCCTAGGGCACAGGTTTCCAAAGTTTGTGGACTGTTGGACATATCTGAAATTTTCAGAACCTGTGATATTCTCACTAACGCATTATGGATAAGCTTGCCCGTTCATAAAATAATTTCCAAGAGGGACATAAAGAAAATGTTTCAAGACAAACTTGACTCCCACTGATTGTGACCCTGACTGTATTGGTTTGGAAGTAATTTACCATTGTCTCCTTTTGATTAATTGATTATGTGCCATCAAGTCATTTCCATTTGTTCCTAACCTATTTTTTCCAGTCTTTCAATGGTGCACTCATCATCACTGTAACAGACCATTCACCCTGATATTGCTTATCTTCTTCTCCTCCTTTTCTTTCACTTTTTCCAACATTACAGTCTTTTTCTAGAAAGCTAGGTATTTGCTTACTGTGTCTGAAATACAGTAATTTGAGCCTGGTCATAACTACCTCAGGTGAAAACTCTGAGTTGATTTGTTTGATGATTTTATTGGTTTGTTTCCTAGGCTGTCCATCATATTCTCAGGAGTCTTCGCCAACACCAAAGTTCATAGATGTCAATATTCTTCCTACCCTGCTTCTTTAAATTTCAAACTTCACTTCCTTAAAGTGTCACAGAGAATTCCATGGTTACATAATTTGGTTCTTTGTATATAGAGAGGCGTTATGGCATTTGAATATCTTTTCCAAAGACTTCATTGCTGTTTCACCAAGTACTGTCTAAGGCAGGGGTGGACAATTATGGCTCCTTCATGACTCGTGGACTTCAACTCCCAGAATTCCCAGCTGGCTCAGGAATTCTGAGAGTTGAAGTCCACGAGTCATGAAGGAGCCATAATTGCCCCCCTTTGGTCTAAGGGATATTTCTTGACCTCGTATTTCTTGATTGTTGGTGGTTGATCCTAAAAGGCAGCGGCTATCCACCACTTTGATATCTTCATTGCCAGTTCTAGGGCTGGTTGTTCTATCTGTTGTCATTACAGTAGTTTGGTCTTCTTTATATTTAATTTTAGTCCCTATTTTTTTCACTGTGCTCTTTGACATTTAGTAGGAGTTGCAGATCTTTTGCATTTTCAGCTGTCAGGATAGTGCAGATTATTGCTGTGTCGTCCTCCAGTTTTAAAATCACACTCATCTTCTTCCAATTCAGTTTCTCTGAATATATATTCAACATATAGATTGAATAAATAAGGGAAGAATATGCAGCCTTGTCACATTCCTTTGCCAACACAGAGCCTGTCTTTTTTGCCATGTTTTGTTTGAATTGCATCTTCCTGACCTGTACATATTGTAAGTTTCTCCTGAGAACAATGAGATGTTTTGGTATTCCCATTTTTCTGACCACTTTCCACAGCTTGATGGGACTGATGCAAACAAAAGATCTTTCTAAAATTATGACACACATACTGACTTCTTTTTGGTATTTTTTAGCTTTTGAAATTACTCTGCTTACATCAGCAATAATATCTCACATTCCTTTTCCTTTTCTTTTTCCATATAGGATCCAATAGGCATTGGATGATCCTAATCCTCCTTTGGTTTTGTTTTTTTTCAAATTACTAGTCAACAGTATAGGTCCGTGATGGCGAACCTATGGCACGGGTGCCAAAGGTGGCACACAGAGCCATCTTGCTGGGCACACAAGCTATTGGCTAATTACCTCCAGCTGAGCATGCACATGTGATTGCACATGCAAGCATGTGCGATTGCAGGGACCCAGCTGGTCTTTGGGCCTCTGCTGTGCATGTGTGCAATTGCAGCAGGAAATCCAACTGGTCTTTGGCGTTCTCCTGCGCATGCACACGCGATTGCTCGTGTGAGTGCCTATGCGCAGCATGCATGCATTGCACATGCAAAAGCTACATGCAAGCACAGATGGTGTGGTTGCACATGCAGTGCACATGGAGGAGCCACATGCAAGTGCTGATGGCACGTGCAAAGCGTGTACTTTTTGGCACTCGGTAAGTAAAAGGTTGGCCACCACTGGTATAGGTAGTCCTCAATTTACAACCACAATGGAGCCCAAGATTTCTGTTGTTAAGTGAGACATTTGATAAGTGAGCTTTGCCCCATTTTATGATCTTTCTTGCCACATTTGTTAAGTGAATCATTGCAGTTGGTAAATTAGTTACTCAGTTGTTAAGTGAATCTGGCTTCCCCATTGTCTTTGTTTGTCAGAAGATTGCAAAACTGGATCACATGACCTTGGGACACAGCAATGCTCATAAATATGAACCAGTTGCCAAGCTTCTGAATTTTGATCACATGATCATGGAGATGTTACAAAGGTTGTAGTTGTGAAAAACAGTCATAGGTCACTTTTTTCAGCGTTGTTGTACCTTTGACTAAGGTTGAGAAATGTATGTGTTATACAGATTGTCTACCTGAAATTAAAAATAATTGACATCTGATTATTTGACAAAGAATAGACTATCATAAGAGCTGTCAGTTTCCCCCAAGAGCCAAGGCAACAAGTTCAATGGGCACAATCAATTGACTTGGAACAACTAGACACTGTCATAAATATGACAAAGGGTGACTCTCAAAAGGGCAGACCCATTATCTCAATGGTGGAGACTGCTGAAAGAAATAACTTTTAAGTACTTCATACACTCTTAAACATATGACCCCATATACCTATGGGAAAATGTCATTAAGATGCAGAGTATGATAGCTCTGAAAGTGTATTTTATTTTTACGGTAGTTTTTTTCTAGTGAGCAATATTGGTATGCCCTTGTAATGAAAATGTGGAATGGAATAAAGCTAAGTTTTAACATACAAAACAAAAAAAATTATCTTCAAGAAAATAAATAATCAAATGCATTACAAACGATGTTGTAACCTTATACATATTATTAAACAAAATTATGAAAAACATATTTCCCAATAACCTAGGTAATTATATTCTAGAAGATATCTAAGTAGCCAAATCAAAGGTTTTATGTGTTCTCTACAATTTCCCCTACATGTTCTAAACTTTTCATCTCATTTCCCTTAATATTTATTATTTTTGCAATTTTAATCGAATTTTAACAGTCTTAATCATATAAGCGATCCTGATTACCAGGAAGAGAGAATCTACTAATTAGAGAATAAAGAAATGATTTCAGAGAAAATTGGATGCAGAATCACTCTTCGTCACAGATCAAAAGTTGTATTCTCCAATCCACAGAAACAGCCTTTCTTAATTCCTAATTTGGCAAACTAAAGGGGAATGGGATGTTTAGCAGACTGCATACATGGGAAAATTCTGTTTGTAAAAAATCTACTTAGGTTAGGGTGCATAACGTTTCAGCCAGTCTCATGTACAGTACATTTCCTGGTAAAATACATGGGAAATTTCTATTCGCAAAAAATCAAATTAGGGTTAGGGTTAGGGTTAACTCTGCATGAATTCATAGACTAAAATGGACATCACCAGTGGATTCGGAACCTCTGGGAATGGATAGATGGTGCATATCTTTTCTGCCAGTCTTCCGTAGATTTCCAGGGAAAATACATGGTAAAATCCCATAGGCGAAAAATCAAATTAGGGTTAGGGTTAGGTTTATCTCTCCATGAATTCATAGAGCAAAATGGACAATGGCAATGGATTCTGAGCTCCTAGGAATGGTTGGATGGTGCATAACTTTTCAGCCGGTCTTATGTCCATTTCTGGGCAAAATACATGGGAAAATCTCTTTTGTGAAAAATCAAATTAGAGTTAGGGTTCGGGTTAGCTCTCCATGAATTTGTAGAGCAAAATAGACAATGTCAATGGATTCCGATCCCCTAGGAATGATTAGGATGGTGCACAGCTTTTCAGCCGGTCTTCTGTACATTTCCAGGCAAAATGCATGGGAATATCCCATAGGCAAAAAATCAAATTAGGGTTAGGGTTAAGGTTAGCTGTCCCTGAATTCAAAAATCGAAATGGACAATGCCAATGGATTCTGAGCGCCTAGGAATGGTTAGGAGAGTGCATAACTTTTCAGCCGTTCTTACGTACATTTCCTGGCAAAATACATGGCAAAATCCCATAGGCAAAAAATCAAATTTAGGGTTAAGTCTCTATGAATTCATAGAGTGAAATGGAGAATGCTGATAGATTTCGATCCTCTAGGAATGGTTAGGTGGGTGTATAAATTTTCAGCCAGTCTTATGTACATTTCCTGGTAAAATACATGGGAAATTCTTATTCGGAAAAAGTCAAATTAGGGTTAGGGTTAGCTCTGCATGAATTTGTATAGGAAAATGGATGCCAATATAATCACCCATTCTTTGAACATAACATCTTTCATCTATTATGAGTATAATGACTATTATGAGTGCATCTTTAGTCCATTATGAGTGTAAGTCTTGCACTGAATATTGACAGAGATTGGTGTTTCAGGTACAGTTGTGTTCAAAATTATGCAACCCCCAATGCTGTAAAGGGTTTTAGGGAATTTAGTGTACATTTGT
>JAEANM010002945.1:0-20698 GCA_017656035.1 Myanophis thanlyinensis | reverse complement strand
ACACACACACACACAAATGACTACCACAAGTCTGTCTTTCCATCATTTAAATAGACTTTATTTATGCATCTATCTTAGAGGCTGTGGCTATATGTTTGTTATTTTGTTTCTAACAGAATTCCTCATTCCATCAGTCAGTTTTGTTCTCTCATAGTTCTGCCCTGGCTTCATGATGCCTTTCCATTCTCCCTCTGACATCTATCCATCTTATTCTTCATTTGTCCAGATACAGCTGGATGTCTTTATGGACACATATGTTGTATTCTTATTTGAATATTGCAGTTCCCCAATTTGTCGTCTGCTTGTGACTCTTTCAGGAACGATAAGGAAAAAAAGAACAGTTTTATCACTTAGAAAAATTCCCATTGAAAAGAATATGTTTCATTCCATTCTTTTACTTTAGTACAATGAATTAACGAGGAGAGTCTCTACAATCTGATAGACAGAATCAAACTAGTTATAAAGTTAAGTGTTTGGCAACAAACATCTTAACCCTGTCATCAGCCTTGTCACTCTTTGTAAGTATAGATCAGTTGCCAGCATGGACTGCCTGCCTCAAAAATTTTCCTGGAATTTTGTTGTAGAGTGCTGTTGCTCTCTTCACATGGGAATCACAAGACCTAGGATGCTCATCCCCATTCCAGGCACTTTGAAGCCATATTTAAAATGACTAATACAACTACTACTACCAAACAGTGTTTTGTATATTGTACCCCTGAATTTCAATTCTTTCATCCAAGAAATATTCTTGCTTTGCCTTTGTTGTCTTTCTTCATATTTCTGGACCAGAGGATGGGACAACATTTTGCAACAGAAAAGCTGTATCCCTGTGGAGCTTTATGGGGCCTTTAAATTGGGCAGGACTGATAGTAAATGGAATGGCAGTAGAAGCAAGGCATAAATGTGCCAGTCAAGTAGCTTTCTCTACCTCCTTGCATTTCAGCACACTCAATGGAAAGAGGGAATTGATAGGGTGTTTTATTTTTTACAATAATTCTTAGAATACTCTTTTTCAAGTTCACTGAAGAAGAGTATTTAAGACTATTTCCCAGTTATCCTGGCCCAAATCACTGTTTCTCAGCCCCTAAACATAAAATTGTGCTTTTTAAATGAAGAGCATTAACCTGGTTACAGATGTGTGCATATAACCTATAGAAAATTCATCATATCCACTGTTCTGAATCAAATATAAACATATTCCTCTTTAGAACAACTTTTATTTTAATGAAACTACACCCTGGAAAACAAGGCCTAAGTATAAACAAAAAATACACCCCAATGAACTGAAATCAAAGGGTTAATCTGTCCAAAAAGTTAATTTGGACCAGTATCTTTGTTCTTGGACTTTGGCTCTTGAAAATCTAGAAGTGTAATTCCTCAAACTAGAAAAGTTAAGTTCTTCATAGGAAACATGAAGACCAACTTCTATAGGAAATCCTGGGAAAAGCAAACCAGATTCTCAGATAAATATTTGTATGTAAGATTTTTTGGCTGTATTGAACATGGAAGTAACATTTCCATAAAACAGATGCAGCCTGAGCTGCATGTCATGGTACAGAGAACTACAATCTGTCTTAAACAGGAGGTGTTTGTTAAATAAGATGAAGACAAATGCTGTCACACACTTTCATACAGTTTGGATTTAAATCTTGTCTTTTGTGTTCAGCAGCAACAGCCCGGCACTGGAATTCACATATTTGTACAGAAAAAGCAAGAATGAAAGACAAAAATATTAATGAGGCAGTACTGCATTATTAATGAGTGGCAGTCACACTCCTGGAGACTGTGACTTGGTTCTCTGACAGTGTGAGACTACAAAAAATATTTCTGTGATACCATCTCTCATGTCACCTTTACGCACTTACAGATATATATATTTGGTAAAAAAACTAATACTATAAGATCTAGCCTGGCACTTAGAGTTCTATTACTTATCCTTGCTCTAGCTATTTTTTTTCCTTAGATATATTTTTATGGGAGTGGGATGGGGAGGATGTTTTCTTAAGCACTTAAGTTCAGTTTTGGAGGAAATAGGCTTCAAACCAAGTGCTCAAGGACAACTTTTGAATAGAACACTGATTTTGTTGCATGCTATTAAATAAGAAAATGTTGCAATATTCATATAAAGCAGATTAATGAACCATTCAAGGAGATGCTCACCTTGAGACCTACAAGCACAAGGAGACCCAACTTCTCTCTTGCCTCTTCACTTACCCCTGCCTTTAATCTTTTTTTTTTTAAAAAAAAAAGATTAGGGCTCCAATAAGACCCATAGCAGTGGAGCAAGAAAGAAAAATGGAGAGAAGGAAGGAAGAAACTCTGTTCCTGCTCTCACACCACTAAGCCCACCATAGCAGGACTGCAGAAAACTGAACAACTACTAGCAAAAAAAAGTTAAATTCACTTTCTTTTTGCTGACAAGGTACACTTGATACTACACTGCTATTGCTACCCAGTTTGCTATTAACAGCAGTCTCCTCTTCCATGTCTTAGGGTATGTATAGGTGGCCAGCTTGATGTGCCTTCCTTTAGTCTGTGAGATGGCATAGAATGTGACAGGATAAGCTCGCTTTGGCCTGATAGATGACTTGCACTCTGCCTCAGACATGAGGATGATGAGTGGTGCTCTCTTAGGGGGCCCCTTTAGATGCAGTAAATCATGAATGCCTTTTTCCTCCCATCAGCAGTCCCACATCCAGTTGCCACTCACTGTCCTTCATGATCTGGTGATACAGAGCCACCTTGACAGCTCTATATTTCTCACTGCTATCTTCCAGGTGGAAAGGAGGTAAAGCTGCACTCACTTTGAAGCACCACTTGTCATGTAGATAGAGGAAGGCTTCCGTTGGGAGATAATGGAAAATATTACTTCATAATGAATCAGAAGTTTCCAGAATCAGCTGACCTCAGTCACAAACTAGTGATGAGAAGAAAGCTGCACTATGTGGTTATGGATGAATCTTCAGGCAGATATTAAGAAGATATGTAGAGTTAGGATTCCAGCAAGAAAGGTGTAATTCATGATGACTAAAGGGGTAAAGAGGTGGGGCTTGGAGCCACAACTTCATGAGGCTCAACACCCCCACTATGGCCCTGGAGAAAAAACAAAGATAACCCTCCTCTACCTTTCTCCTGCCCACTCTCAATTGTGGTGGTGGGGGTACTTGAGCTATATTAACCACCTGACAGAAGACTTACCAGCTTTTGAGGAAGAGTTTGTAATTTAGTAGCTGAAACTAAACAAGCATAAAAAAGGTGGTCTGCATTTAGCAGGAGTTGTGCTAATTCAACAACAGCTGACATAGTTGAGTAACTGAACTGCTCAGCTATCTGTCCCTTGTCACATCAGGTAAAGCAGCTGTAGCTGCTTGCCTTGCAGATTTGGAAGCCATGAACTATTGAAAAATTAGAGCAGAAGCTTATGCTGCCTGGAGGACATTAGATTGGGGAAGAAGGCCCCTGTATGACAACCCTTTTCATTAACTCAGAACAATGTTCCCTAGTGCCAGCCTGGGGAATTCTAGGAGTTGAAACCCACCCATCTTAATATTGCTAGGGTTGAGAAATAGCAATCTAAAAAATCCACTTTGATAATATTTAAATATTCACTTTCATGGTAAGAAATACAACTTTCTAACCTCAGTGGCAGACAGAAAATGCAGTGTTTTTAACATTCTCAGCTTCACTAGACTGAGGTTTAAATGTATTGGCCAATCTCAGTCTCCCAAAAGCTCATCTTGCATTATATTATTAATGAAGATTTCATGCTGGAATTAATTGTACAAGTAGCTGAGTACTAGCTGGGCCTACTAACTATGCAGAATTAAACCAGAAACATCAGAAAAGGAGAATGGATTTCTGCTACCAAGACTTTGAAATTAAAATAATAAACTTGTCTGTGCCGAGTGCAACAAATAATGTGGATGACAAGAGCTGCAATAAGAAGAGGGTGGGGGGACTCAAAAGTTTCAGAAACAGAACAGAACAATGTTGTGCAAAACAATTTACAGACTGAAAAAAAAAGTCCACCTGAAGGCTCTCTGCTTTGAACAATTCAGATTAGCAGTGAAAAGTGAGTACTTGGAGAGTCAGAAGAGTTATGGATGGACCTTAAGCTCATATGTATAAAAGCATCCTGGTTTCACTGGGATTCAAGATGAAAATCTCACCACAATCACTGCTATGCTTTAGCTGCTGACATTGTTACCCTGGGATCATTTCCCACCATCTTTTCCTTCATAACTTGCTGATATGCAGGTTACTTTCCTGCATCCACTTGTTAATAGTTGGAGATGCAAACACACCCCCTCACCAAGATTCTAAACAGCAGAAATGTCCAAATGAAGAATGCCTATCAGACATTTTGTAAAAGGCAGGCGATATTTTAAAATAAATTTTAAAAAATCATCTCTTTTCTACATAAGAATCCAAGAGTGTGTTCAATATATAAAAATACAGAGTGAGAAAATAAAATTGAAATCCGAGACATAAATGCCCTTAATGTCAGAGAACATGGCAATTCCAATATCCAAATCTGAGAAAGCATATACACTTCTCAGATCACTAATAAAAATATGGTTTGGTGTTATCTACTAAACAATAGTAACCATTCATCAGTTAACTGAAAAAAAGGATAAGAGAAGGCAATTACACATTCAGTAGGAAAGAATTTACATTATATTTCTGTACTGATGTATATCAAAAGGCAGAAAACTTTCCAGAGTCTCTGGAAGCAAAACTCTGCATTATTAGCCTGGGCAGACTCAGAAGATTTATTGGTTATTCTAGCTTTAACCTTTTTATTTTGTATATAGAACAACAGAATAAAAATGGAAAATAGGATACCAGGTGATCCTTGCTTTATTCTGTTCTTTGAAGGAAACATTCTGTAGATGAATACCAGAGCTCTCCTTAATGGGTTGCTAAAATGGATTGTTCTTTCTTGGACTTTAATTTCAGGGAAATTCAAAGTCCAGTGATGGTAGTGATGTTATCTAATCTTTCTTAAACCAACCAGTCCTGTATACTATATATTGAATGGTCTTGCTATTTCTCATACAACAGTTAAAGTTCCCAAGAACCAGTTTTGGCTGTGGTCATGTAAATATATTAAAAAGTCTATATTTGTTCAATAATTCATGAACATGCTGAAATAAGTCCATTCTGAAGAGAAGTGTGGAAGCATGCAACCTGCCCAATGTAATATCTCTATTCCCCTGAAGAAATCCTACTGAAGTGACAGGAACAATGGCTGATGAATTGTATTTTTTGTATGGTTCAATTTAAACCTTAGGGTAGCTATTCATTTTTGTACATTTCAGCTGCACCGAAACCACAGTTTATAGTCTACAAAATTTTGCCGACACTTTGGATTTGAAGACCTTTTGTCAAAATAATCTCACTAATGAAAGACTGCACTTGGCCCTTTCTTGGTAAACATATAGCTTTGGAGACTTCACAATCTGCCATGATTCCTGATATATTTAAAGAACAGTTGCTTAAGATTAGAATATCAAAACTAATTAATGTATTGAAATCTGTCTTCTAGTTTCTGTGTTTCTACTTTATTCTTAAAATGCTTGAAAACCCCTTTTTCTGGCCTCTTAAATTATAAAGATATGTGAGAAAGACCTTAGGAGACCAGGCAAAGAGATGCTGCTTAGAGAATGGTAAAATAAGAGGAAGCATAACCCACAGTTGCAGAGCAGATGGAGCATGAGACTGAGTAGGGACCCCCCTCCCAAATTATAGGGCTGTAATGATGACAGTGGAAGAATTGTACTTTCAGACTTCCAAGATTCAGTTACTATAGTTTTACAATAAAGTAAAATTAACTTCTCTAGCCATGTTTTCATCTGGTCTACTTAGTAAGGCTGACATTGTTGTGTCCGTGCCTGTGCAGAAGCATTACATTACATAATACAAGCGTGCAACTGTGGGGAAATACTTTAATCTGATTGGTTGCTGGCTGACAGTTCCCTATAAAAGGCAAGTTGTTAGAAGCTAGCAGAGTTGAATAAAGGATTTTATGAGACTCCCTGCCTGCGTCTCTTCCCTTTTCTCTGAACTTAACACTGGTGACGAGGATGGGATCCTGAAGAGCATGCAAACCCAAAAGCAACTAACCCAGAGCTGCAGCCCAAAGAAAACCAGAAAACAACAGAATGGCCACAACAAGCACATTCGGAGCATTCAACATGAAAAATGAAACATGGGATACATTTCTCATCCATTTCAACTGTTTTCTGAGAGGGAATGAGCACCACAATATATCGGATGTAAGGAAACAAGCCCTATTCCTGAACCATTGCAGATTCGCAATGTCTTCGCAATGGCGATGGCCCTTATGGCACCAGACAATGTGGACAAAGTGCCATGGATGACCCTCATGGCCAAGCTGAAAGCCCACTATGCTCCCCAACCCTCCAAAATGGCCCACCGCTACACCTTCCATCAGCGGAACCAAGCTGAGAGGGAGTCAGTAAGAGATTTCATTGCCATTCTGCGAGACGCGGTGATACAATACGATTTCACTAACTTGGAAAGGATGCTCTGAGATCAATTTGTTTGAGCTTGAGAGAAGATAAACTGACAAGATTGATGGCCCAGAGTACCCTCACCCTACAGATCACCATCAAGAAAGCCATGGCCACCAAAGCCACCCAAAAGCCTCAGCCCACAAGAAAAATGGAAACTGTCCATCACAGGGATATTGAAGAGGGCAGCAGAAGAGGATGAGGTCCACAAGGTCCAGCCAGGGGGGCCAAGATGGCCACCGAGGGTCACCAAGCCAAGTGCAGGGCCTGTGGCAGGAACCATAGCTGTACTAACTGCAAGTACCAGTCTGCCATCTGCAGGATGTGCCACAAAAAAGGACACATCTCCAGAGTGTGCAGGTCAGCCTGGCCTAGCAACAACCCCAGCTCAAACACAAGTCAAAAACAAGAACAAGCCTGACAAGGAAACACCTACTGACTGAGGCAGAGCGAAGAGGGGTGCTACACGATAAAGACTTGGACTAACCAAACTGATTGCCCACAAAACACCGATGAAAAGCCAAGACAATCCAAGATCCAAGTGTCTGTTTACATCGCAGAGCAGTCCTGCCACATGGAATTCGACACCAGGTCGGCAGTAACCATCATGGCATGGCAGACGATTAAAAGATTGATGCTGAAACTATTGAGGAAGGAGCTCCAGAGCTACCAAACAATATTAAAAGACTATCAAGGGAACAGAATTCCCATCATGGGCACTGGCAAATTTCCAGTGAAATACACAGGATTCCAAGGTGAGCTGCCAATAATCATTGTCCAACCAAGTCTGCTGGGGCTGGACTGGTTTGATGTCCTCGGCATGGATGTCTCCGGAGTCTACAGCCTCCAAGAGCTGGCAAAGGATGATTGGGCCAAGGAATTCAAGAATGTATTTGACGGTGAGCTTGGGGAATATAAGGGATCACCCATATCCTTTAGCTTAGATGCTCAGATAGCTCCCATCAGAATGAAGCCGCACCGTGTCCCCATCACCTTGAAGCCCAAAGTAGACGAGCAAATAGATAAGCTCATGAAACAAGGAATCCTTGAGCCAGTAGATCTTGCTAAGTGGGAGACCCCCATAGTGACCCCAATTAAGCCAGATGGATCTGTGAGAATATGCGCGGACTACAAATGCACCATAAACAAGGCACTCCAACTCCACGCATACCTGGTGCCAGTAGTCCAACACTTGCTACACTCCCTCAGGCAGGGGAAAGTCTTTTCCAAGCTCGACCTGGCACAAGCCTATCAGCAACTGGCAGTCGGTGCAGAAACAGCCAAAGCCCAAACTATAGTCACGCAGCACGGGGCATTCAAGTGCAAGCAGCTACAATTTGGGGTCAATATGGCATCTGGATTATTCCAAAGCTTAATGGAATGTCTCTTACAGGGGATTCCAGGAGTCACCCCATACTTTGATGTTGTCCTATAGCTGCGAAGAACCAAGACAAACAGACCCAATGACTACAGACCATCCTACAATGATTCCAGGAAGCCAGACTAAAGGTGAAGAGCAACAAATGCAAAATAGCCATCCCAGATGTTGAATTCCTAGGTTACTGCATAAATGGTGAAGGCATCCACCCCACCACTGAGAAAGTAAAGGCAATCCACCAAGCACCAACACCTAAGAATAAAACAGAGCTGCAAGCCTTCCTAGGTCTTCTGAACTTTTACAGCATTTTCCTCAAGCAAAAAGCCACCGCCATGGAGCCCCTGCACCATCTATTAGATAAGCAAGCTACATGGAAGTGGGACTGGAAGGAAGATGAAGCATTCTAAAAGGTAAAAATCTTAATATCATCAAAAAGTTTAATCATACAATTCAATGAGAAGCTGCCGGTAAACCTCACATGTGACGCCTCCACCTTCAGATTGGGAGCAGTCCTGAGGCATCAGCTTCCAAATGGCCAAGAGGCACCCATTGCATTTTTCTCTTGCATGCTTTCACAAGCAGAGAGGAATTACAGCCAATTAGACAAAGAGGCACTGGCAGCAGTAGCGGGCATAAAAAGATTCCATGAATACTTATATGGCCGAACATTCCAGGTCACCACTGACCACAAGCCACTCCTGGGACTCATCGTGGGGAACAAGCCAACACCACAAGTCATGTCGCCCCGTATGACCCGCTGGATGGAATTCCTCATAACATATAGCTACACTCTCATCCACAAGCCAGGAGCCGAAATAGTGCACGCAGATGCACTAAGCCATTATCCCCGAAGTCAAGTGTGCAAGACCCAGTGCCAGCGACACAGGTATTAATGGTGGAGGAACTATGAGACAGCCCCATAATAGCCACAGATATTGCTAGAGAAACCAGAGCAGATCAAACTTTATCGATGATCCTGCATTGGGTCTGGACAGGTTGGCCGACAAAAGAAACAGGTGCAGAATTTAAAAAATATTATGCTTGCCAGCAAGAGCTGTCAATGCAAAAGGGCTATCTCCTATGGGGAAACCAAGTCGGCATTCCGCAAACTTCAACAAAAGCTGCTGCACACACTACACGAAGGCCACCCAGGAGTCATCAGAATGAAGGCCCTGGCATGCAGCTATGTCTGATGGACCAACCTCAACAAGGTCATAGAGCAATGGGTGAAGAAATGCCAACCATGCCAGCTGTCAAGACCAGCCCCAGCAGCCACCCCACCAACACAATGGGAGAACCTCAAAAAGCTGTGGTCCTGCATCCACATAGACTTTGCCGGCCCTGTACAGGGCCACATGATACTAATAACAGTTGATGCTTACTCCAAGTGGCTGGAGATCACCAAAATGAAGTCAACCACCACAGAAGCAGTCATTCACCCACTTGAATGGCTATTCTGCACACATAGGCTACCAGACGTACTGGTCTCAGACAATGGCCCCCAGTTTACAGTGGCCAAATTTGAGGAATACCTAGCAAACAAGAGGATCTGACATGCACTCACATTGCCTTTCCACCTGGCAGGGAATGGACTTTCAGAATGGATGGTGAGAACAACAAAAGAAGCTCTGGGGAGACTAGGACAGGGCACACTATAAGAAATAATCAACCATCTCCTTCTCATGCAACACATCACCCCACATGCAACCACAAACTACAGCCCGGCAGAACTCTTAATGGGTCAAAAATTAAAAATAGGGCTCGACCGCCTTTACCCCAACCATGAAGATAGACAGCGTGTTGAAAGCTCAAACTGCCCCAAAAATTTCCAAGAGGGGGAGGCGGTATTTGCCTGGAACTACACCAACAAAACACTATGGGTCCCAGGAACAATAATTAAACAAAAGGACCCAGATCATATGTAGTGGAAACTCAAGTGGGGAAGGAGTAGAAAAGGCACATAGACCAACTTTGATCCAGAGTGCCACCAGACAATGAAGAAGAACATGTACGAGAAGCACAAGCTGAGGGGAACACCAGCCTTGGAGACAGAGACAACCACAACGAAACACCAGAAGTGGACAAAAATGATCAAACAACCTTACTCCTACCTGGGGCCCAGACTCAACCCAGTGACACATATTCTGCTGCTTCATGCCATAAACAGAGACAGGTATTTTCCAAAGTTTGAACAGGATTAGGGTATATGGCAGCAGCTTCAAAGAACCACAGCTGATCAGAGAGGCTGAAGCTTATATTTGCCTGACTCTCTTCCATATTTCCATATCTAAAAACAACAAAAATAGAGGAGATACAGTCATCCTGCATAGCAAGGCATCTAATTCCAGAATTTTCTTTATTTCCAACAATATTCCATAATCTCTAAAAAGAGGTTTTTAGAAAATAAAATGAAGAAATTGGCATTGGTCAGTATGTGGTGTGTAAGTATGTGGTGTGTAAGTATTTATATCTACTAACTAGAATAAAAAATATCAAAGATGTCCTGGAGAGAAATATTATGAATGGAAAGTGACTAGATAGAGTAGAAAAGAGCAATTTTACCAGTATGTCTTCTTGAAAATTGATATTTGTGATTGTTCACACTTAGCACATCAAGTGTGCTAAGGTATTCATTTTCTTTAAGTTTCTACAATACACTCTTGAAGTATCAAACTAACTCAAATAATTTATAATTCTGCTATAGCAACTTCCTGTTTTGTTCCTGGTGTCCATTCCTTTTCTCTAATATTTCTTCCTTATTTCTTTCTAATATTTCTTCCTTACAAGCTCACATAAATATTTGTATGCATTATTTGAGCTGTGGTGGCAGAGACTGCAGTATTGCAGGCAAACTCCTCAGGGCAAGGACTTGTCCTGTGCAAAATGCAAAAGATTCATGTAGTAATAATAACTATCTTTGTCAGGATAATACTGCAAAAGTATTCCATGGGTTTTTCTATTATTGCATCTAGAGAACTGTGCACAGACTTCTGTTTTATTGATCACCAAAATCACTGTGTGTGTGTGTGTGTGTGTGTTTTCGTAGATTTTCACCGGTGTAGGTATGCAGATTTAGGTCTATTCGGGTCTTTTCCCGTGTAAGTTTCAGAATCTCTTTGCAACGTTTCGACGAGATCCCACTCGCCATCTTCAGGCTGGTGTCTTCTTGCCCTGGCTTGAAGCAGAAGACACCAGCCTGAAGATGACGAGTGGGTTCTCGCCGAAACGTTGCAAAAAGACTCTGAAACTTACACGGGAAAAGACCCGAATAGACCTAGATTTGCATATAATAATTTTATTTATAGTTTGTTCTTTAACATCCATAATTCTTAGTGAACATTGTATTGTCTGTGTCAATGTACTTTATACACAATACTAGTAACAACAATAATACTGTTTAGATATACATAATAGTAATCTTTCAACTTCTAACATTTACATATATATAATAGTTATTTCTATTATGTATCAGTATACATAATACAGTACTATTTTCTTGATTTCTACTTTCTGCCTCTATTGTCTAATCCCTAATGAAGCACTTGCCATATTTAGAAGTATTCTATATCTATCAATCATCTCATGTCCTTTTTAATATTTCAACTCATTGATTTTTTGATAAATCTCCCATACTCCTCCCTTGAGATCTTGTATCTGCTTACATCTCTTATATTCAGTCTGAGCATTTCATCTGCCTCAACCTCTATCTTTTGCTATTGAGTTTCTATACCACCTACCAGTAACTCTTTCATCACTTCTAGAAAATATTTATCTTTATCCTCTTCTATATTTTGACCTCTTAAAGAATAATCTACCTGTTGCATTTTTAGAATTGTTACTGTCTCTTTCATACCTTTATCTGCTTGTGGCATTTGTTAATTTACCTCCTCTATTCTTTCCCAGCTTCTTCTGATTTCTCCTCTACTTTCTGGATTTTTTGCTCATCTTTCATTGTCATTTGGTGAGAGTTTTCTGGTCTTACATCTGTACTATGCATTAGTGTCATTATCTTCCTGTGATTTCTTTCATAGTTTCTTGAATACATTGAAGTATCAATAGTATTTCTTTTTGAAATGTATTTGGTTTTTTTTCCTGTTGAAAGGATAATAATCCACCAAAATCCCAATGTCCCAATTTGTCTGTCTGTTTTACACTTCATAGATTCATTAGTTCAGGAAAAAGGTGATTTGGAGACAGTAGACCTGAAGTGTATAAATCTATACATCAGTCATGGAAAACCACATTAGAATTAGTGGTCATCCTAGAAAGCTGCCTGGAAGAGGTTTCATAAAAAACTTTATTTGCATAATTAATATGTGGAATTAATTACCATCTGATGTAATGTTAATGCCACAATCATGGATGGTTTTCAAAGGGGTCTGGAGATAAGATCAGCTTGGGGATGGCAATCATGAAGACTCAATATTATACCCAGGCTAGGGGCATCAAATACCAGTTGCAGGGGAATTGTTCTTGCTTATAAGCATCCAGATATTAAGGTATCTGGTTAATCACTGTGAGAAACAAAATGCTGCAATATGCAGCAGGTCTTTGCTTGCTTCAGCAACTATATTTTAATGTAGTTATGAAGAGCAGATGCCATCCTCATTGTCAAGTTATTTATTTACATTAGATCAATCAAGTTGTTTTGATCAGTCTGAAACAGAAATCTATCAAGCTTCTCTCCCTCTTCTTAGCATTAGGGAATTTTGGCTTTCAGGGTAGGAAACTGTTGAGGGATATTGCTTTCATGACCTAAGAATGATACTGTTTAACAATACTTTATATTATTATTAGCACTCTCTTAAGTCATGCCAGACAGCTCTTATTTATGGAACATTTCTTCACAGCAATCGCAAGATGTGTCAGTTCCACCTACAGTCTTCCAAAGCATCTGCAGTGATTAGCAAGGTGCTGATGGCATGCCTTAAATCTCTTCAAAGAAACAAATCCCATCCAGTGCAGTTTCTTTCTCCCACCTAGCTGCACACACACCCTTCGAGTGTGCAAATGCATCAGAGAATCCACACTTGCCGGTTTGCTGTTTCCTGTGGTTAATTTATTTTAGCAGTTTTATTTTGGGCAATATTTAATACTCAGAAATACCCATGCAAACATTTTCACTTCATTTAAAAGGAATAATGAATTTTGAATAAACTGGAGCTCCAGGAAAAAAAAACATATGCATTATTTGCTATGATGGCAAATATTTGTTTTTCCTTTCTATGAAAAATATCCAAACCAAGAACATGTTTGTAATTTTCTTCAAAATGAAATACATTTACATATTGCCTGCATTTTATCCACCAATGTATCTATAATGTACACTCAGTGTAGATATGCACTACATAATTGCCTGAGCCAGATGTCCTTCTTTTATCTTTTACATTATTCTTGTTGACTCTGCTTGCTGTGACTCACAAATTTAAGATATCTATGTTAGAAGAGCCCTGGCAAGCAGCAGAGAGAACCAGTCTGTTTCAAGTGGCATTAAGGAGGGAGGGAGATTATAGGAGGACTCATTATCTTTAATGTAGGTGCTGCATTTGGCAAAACAGTTATTTGTGAAGGTGGGGAAGGGCTCAGCCAGAATCCTACCATACCTGGACCTTTCAGAAAGATACTCAAAAACACACAGTCAGTTTTTCTTGTTTCTATAGTACAGCGACTCCTCAATTTATAATCGTTCATTTAGTGACCAATCAAACTGAAAAAAGTCACATAACCATTTTTCACACTTAGAACTATTGCAGCATCCCCATGGTCACATGATCAAAATTCAGACACTTGGCAAATGACTCGTATTTATGACAGTTGCAATGTCCTGGGGTCATGTGATCCCCTTTTGCAATCTTCTGACAAGCAAAGTTAACGGGGAAGCCAGATTCACTTAACAACTGTATTACTAATTTAACATTGGCAATGATTCACTCAACAACTGTGGCAAGAAAGGTCATAAAATGGGGCAAAACTCACTTAACAACTGTCTCACTTACCAACATAAATTTTTGGGCTGAATTGTGGTTGTAAATCACAGATTACCTGCATGATATTCCCATGGAAGATTCATATTAAGTCTCCAGGCTTCCATTAGCTTCAGTAGCTTGAGCTATTCAAAGTTCCTCTAGGCTCCACATGAATGCTGGGCATTGTCTTCATCAGACTCAAATAAGTGGTAAGCACAGATTAGAAAAAGCAACCTTCTTTACTCCCTTTTAGAGATTTTGACAGTCAATTTGGTGCAGTGCTGATCTAGAGACCAGGAGAATGTGAGTTTAGCCTCTCTTTGGTTATTAAAGGAGTATTAAAAGTAGCTTTGGGCCCGTCACTCCTTCTCAGTCCAACAAAGGATTGTTGTTGTTGGAAAATAGGAGCAGGAGTAATGGATATATAAAACCACAGGGCAACTCCACACAACTAAATTGCCTGCCTCCCACACTGGATGTTTGTTAAGCCAACTTCAGAAATTCCAGTCTGGATTGAAGTGGGTTGGCATTGGGGATGGACTAGTGCCCAACCTGACCTATGGCCACCTCAAGACTTGATTGGACATTCTTCATTTTCTCATACTTCCCATTCATTCAGGAAAGACAGGTTTCACTGATCTACCTGTCTTTTCATTTGGGGGATTGTTCCCTTCTTACTAGGCCTGATACCTGCCCTTTGCTTTCCCACACCGAGACATGCAAAGATGCCTCCCCCTTCCCTGCCCTCCTTTGACATTAACGTGGACTCTTTCTATTTTTTATATCTTCCTCCCTTTTGTTGTCATAGTGGTTCTGATGCTTCAGTGATCAAAGTGATAGGGAACAGGCTGTCCTTTTGTTCCAACTTCCCTTTGTAGGTACATGGAATCTTTGTAGGATGAAAGACAGATATGTGGGTTTCATACATGCCATAGGTTCTTCGCCACTGCTATAGATCAAGGGTCTCCAGCCTTGACAACTTTAAGATTTGTGGAGTTCAACTCCCAGAATTCCTCAGCCAGCTTAGCTGGGAGTTGAAGTCCACAAGTCTTAAAGTTGCCAAGGCTGGAGACCCCTGCTATAGATCATCATTTCTAAAATAGCTATCTGACTTTAAAAGTGAACTTTCATAGTTTTCCTTTTAGATATTAGGACTATGGCCCCTGTACAAAGCACTAGAGGAGTCATCTTGCTCATTACTAGAAAAGCACTGAGATCTTTTGTTTCCTCCCTGAGGGTGTTTGTTTTTTTTTAAATGGGATTGCTCATGTTACAAAAAAGAAGAAAGAGAATAAGAATAAGAAATAAAGGATTTTTTTTCCCAAATATTCATCAAATCTATTCCCCTACATTTATTATTTATTAAATAATTAATAATATTAATTATCAGTAATTATCATTAATAACTATATAATAATTATTAGATGAGCATTTATTGGGGTGGCAATTTCTTCTGTAGCAGATGAGTTGAATTCCAAAGAGCTATATATATTATTGTATGGATCACATCAGTCCCTCTGATAAGGTTGCAAAGAAAAACCAGAGGGTGTTTTTCTTTTTTTACTATTTGCTTTTAAATTTGTCACAGATATGCCTTTTTGGTCTCTTTTTTTTCTGCTGTCTTCCCAATTTTGCCTTCATCTTGTCCCCAGCTCATGAGTGAGAGGCATTAAAGTAGCCTTTCTTCTCCTTTTTCCAACATTATCCTGCAGTATCACAGTATATAGAATTTGTACACTTTGCCAAACCAAAAATTAGGTTGCTGGGTGGGATTGCAACTAATCAGCAGGCTGGGTAATGGTGAGAGGGACTTCCCAATAAAGCAGGAGAAGATCTCGTCCTTTTCAAGGCAGCTCAGTAATCCCATATGCTTAAGGGAGTACAAGATTTTGACAGATGGGTCTGGCTATTTATTAAAATGAGCTTCCAGTCACAGCAATATGCTCAGAAGCGGATGATTTCCTGCTGACTGGTGACATTGAGAAAGTTGGAGGACAGCAAAGCCAGAGGGCTTAATCAATGGCTTTGCTTAATATGTCCTGCATCCCCCAAATCAGGACATCATCAAAGACAGGCAGGTTAGGGTTCAGCTGTGGAGACAGGAAATTTTATGCCAACTTTATTTGGCTCAACAGTCAGGCTAGCATTTATTGAATCATAGTGAGAGAGCCTGGGGGCCATAGAAATAGGATAGGAATCAACGGTGGGGCAGCAAATTTCATGCCAGTACAATTTACTGCTGACTCAAAAAGGGTGGATAACGTTTCAATTCACTAGTGAGGAAAGATGGTTAGTTATTTGTGAAATGGATGTGTGTGTGTGTGTGTGTGTTTGTATGTGTATGTGGATACCCACTACAGTACTTGGAATCACATCACCTTAATCCAACACTTCCATTAGATAGAAGAGGCATCTAGGATGCCTACTGGAAGTGCTGAATTAGAGCTGAAAGCTGAAATAAGTAAATGAAGCTACTTTAATTTGTTTTTAGAAGTGGGGGGAGCATTGCCCATCTGCTTCACTGATTTACCCATTGAAAGTAATCACCCTGCTGAAGTTATAGAATCCAAAATACGAATTGTTATTATGCACAAACTCTGCATAGCCAGTGTACTATGTACACCTGAAACAGGAGCCTTGACACTGACAGAGAGAATGGCAAGTACTGAAAGATGGTAGCTAGAAACACTAGTTAGAGTTTTCCAGCTCGATGCCTCTATTCAAAACCATAAGCATAGAATAATTCTGCCATTCTCTTTCATTTTCCCCCATTGCAATTTACTGAAAGCAATTGATGGCTGGGGAAGGGGAACCTGGGATATGGAATTCCACATTAAAGTTCTATCATTTGTCAGGGTCTAAAATGGGAAGCAAGGGTGCAATTTTTCACTTATTCGCCCTTTCTAACATAGCCTTTCCCTTACAATTGAAAAAAAAATGGGATGGAACTACATCTGCCTACCCCAGGGTGACATACTGCATATGTTTTCTGGTCTTCTAGGAGAATGAAGGCATTTAACATTGTATGAAACCACAGCTTGACATAGTCCTCAGAACCTCCATCCTGATTTCACCTGCCTTCAGAGCATCACAGGCTGGTTAATGAAGTTGCAGAGTTTCCCACTTCACTTGGTGATGGATTCCATCCATGGTGAAGGAGTTCCGGAACATCTATAACCTCTCAACAAAGTTTTGCAGAGGGCAGAACTATCCCTTACTTCCTAGAATATTTTTGCAAGTAAATCCCAAACAGTGGCTTGTAAATCTAGAAAAATGTCCCAGAGACAAGATGTGATTTTTAAGTAAAAGTATGCTATGTGGTATTTATACAGATGGTATGTCTGTATGCCTATTTTTAAAAATAAAAAAGATTCAAAGAATAGATATTTTTCTTTCATTTTCTATTACCTTACTCTTTCCTAGTATCTAAGTCACAGTTGCAAAGGTTCTTAAGCATCCTTCCATCTTCGAAGAGTATCCACTAATCCAACTTAATTTTCTGGGGGAGGGGGAGGGGTGGTTCCTCTACTATACAATCAATTTAACCTTGAGTATAAAAAAGCAAGTTCTCAAAGGAAAAGGCTATTTTTTTCCCCTCACTATTATAGCTATATTTCATTCAAATTATTTAAAATTGACTAACAGCTTTCCCACTCACTCTCAATCAATTACAAAATTCCTGATACTTTAAAAATGAATAATTTGTTTCCTGGCTCTGTACCTGATAAGATTTATTATTTGGTAGGCAAACAAATGACCAGTTGATATTTGTAGTTTGTTGAACGCCCATTGGCCATTATTTGTTGTATGTTTTGATGAATAATTAAAAAGAATTGATTACTGATGAATTAAGGTTCTCTGCCTTCCAAGAATGCTACATTATCTAATTATATAATCATATCAGCAGATTATATAATCATATCAGCAGCAATCACCTAGCAGCAGATAGGAGAAACATAACTTAGATCTTTTTGAGAGTCATTTCCTAGTGATGAAACAATAGCACTTTGAATTACAAGCTCCAGAAGTATTTTTTTATGCAGTGTGAAGTAATGAATGATGAGCTGGCCTGTTTGTTTTTCTGTGTTTAAATAAGAAACTGGTCTGGGGCTGGGTAGTGAGGAAACTTCTCCAAGCACATCTATTTGATGTAATGTACACACAAATCTGGTATTCTGTTTTTAAAGCTTACCTTTCCATTGCTAATATTTTATGCATTGATATATTTCTAAAATATATTTGTAAGTCCAGTAATGCTTTTAACAATTATTTGTTATTTCTACAAGAGCCCCAAGTGAACAAGAGCTGATTCACTTGTTTAATGAGAAGTTCTTCTCTGCCAAATACCTGTAGAGAGTCAGTCTGTCTTCCTGCTTACCCTCTTTTATAAGATATTGGCTCTCTCTTATCGGGTGCAGGAGAAAAGAACTCACTTTATCAGAGGAAAGATGGAAATTATACACCAAAATTGAAGAAGAGCACTGTAGAATATTTTACCCATTTGAAGTCATATATGCACATGCAAACAAAATAGGAATGATTTGAAAGACAGCAAGAGAGGAGGTGGCATTATAACAGTTCATTCACTTTAGTGTGTCTTGCCAAGCATCCCCTCCACATGCTTTGCTGAGCCCTAATCTATATATGAAAATTAGTTCACATGAATGTGATAACAATCTATGTCCTACTTTCATATGGCCGGTCAGTAAAAGCCACTGTCCCTTGTTCTCCATTAACAAATATCAGCTACTATGCCATGTAAATCACAGGATTTTTTTCTTGACAAACATTTTATATTTCATTAGTTTTTATTAGATTCTGTAAAGTGGATGAATTTAATACAATGCAAAGTATTTAAATGATTTAAATCTTGTGGTTAGTGACTTTCCTCTTCTGTCATTCCAGTATTCCCTTTAGATGGTATTGGGTACCAAAGGCTACAAACAAAGCCGGAGGCAATGGAACAGGTGACAAGCTGCACTCCTGCTTAAACCATTTCTCCCTTTTGCATAATGATATATAACATGGCTTGCAATGATAGGGATGGTCTGGCCAATAGAAGGAACAGAACATTCTCTGGACTCTATTATTCTTTGTTGTTTGCAAATTACAGATTTAACACAGATACTTGCATTTATTTTTGTGTTTGGCAGGCTTAATAAAATCATTTTAAATTATTTTTCTCATCTGTCACTGTGATGCAATTATTTAATGATAGCAGAAGGCTAAATAGAAATTTCTTTACCATATTCATTCAAATGCCACTGGATTCTTCTGTAAGCAGGAGTAATTCTGTTGTATATATTTAGAAGGGCATTGTTGCCTGGGCATAAGAAAGGCCTCCCCAATTTACATTTCCTCTGTATGTAAGCCTATTGCCTTTCCAGTTTTCAAAAAGTATGGCTGTTGGCTGTGCTGGCTTGGAATGGTTTCCATCGAGAGGTTTTTATCCAACTGTACCAGAAGACAGAGAAATGATATAATCTCCCACAAGCTGCTACACTTCAGCAATGACACTATAGGCCACGGGTGTCAAACTCATGGCATCACATTGCTTCTCATGGGATGTTTCATGACATTTTCCCATTTGCAGAGCTGGGGTGGGCATGGCCTGCACATGATGCATCCGCCCCGCGGGCCGCAGTTTGACACCCCTGCTATAGGCCATCCATTCCCATCTAGTGCAGCTGAGGTTGGTGTGAGTAGTAACTTAACATACTGATAAACACCAGCCTACCTTTAGGGAAAGGAAGATTACATACCTTGCCAAATATTCTCCATCAATGCAAACATGAAAAAAAGGCTTTTTTTTTGTTTTGTTTTTTTAGCAGCAGTTAGAGTTCTCTTTCCCCCAGCATGCTATAATTTGGTAAACCAATCCTTAATAAGGCCTCTCCCTCATTCTCAGTCCACAGCAGAAATAGATCTGTTGTTTGGCAAGACAGGATAAACACATGGTTAAGCTTTGTCTGTCCAAACAGGGCGTCTCATTTCTCAGCAGCACAAGCTTGATACAGAAGCCAGAAAGGAAGCCCTCTTTTCAAGACAAGTCAAAGAGAAAGTTCTTCAAAGATGCATTTAGAAGGGGCAGCACTCACATCTGTGCCATGTGCTCTCTTTTATGGAGAAAAGACTTCTGTTTCCAAGTCCTTTCAATTATTTATTTATTAAGTTAATAATAAATATAAATTATATATAGAATCGTCTTACATATAATATAAAGAATATTTGGTCTGTGACCGTAAATAAAGTATTATTATTATTATAAAGAATGTACTAAGTTTTCCTAGTTTTTTTCCAATCTAAAATTAAAGAAAGGAAAGCAATTAAGTCTTGGAGATAGAGATTTATAATAGACTGTGATAGCAAATTGGGCAAGCCGCACATCACTACACAATGATGAAATGGACTTTTCATTTAAATGATAATTTTTTATCAATGTTGACCTATTTATAATTATCTATCTCATTATAATTCCCTTGTTGTGGAATTCAGTATTGGTCCTTTTCTTATTTACAGTTTGCTATGGCACCATCGTGACCAGATGATACCAATCTTTCCCCTTGGTTGCTCAATAACATCCTTATTCATTTTAAATATAAAAACAATATTTACCACCATCCCATGCTGACAGCTTCATCTCATAGTTTCAAGGTATATTTAATTTGTAAGGCTTTATCAATCTTGATTTTGGAGGCAAGATCAAGTGATCTATGGGGGTGGTTTGTTTTCAGAAAGGAAAGACAGACTTGAATTGTGAACAAACAGCTCTTTTTATTAATCAGACAGACACTCCAGACCGACTGAACAAACAGGGA
>JAEANM010002944.1:0-23349 GCA_017656035.1 Myanophis thanlyinensis | reverse complement strand
CCTTCCAAGCAGCCTCCATGTTTCCAGTGTCTTTTTCCCCACTTGGAACTGAACCACATGGACATTTCTTCTAACACCTTAAAGACATTTCACTTCTCATCCAAGAAACTTCTTCAGTTCTGTACTACATAATGCTTCAGAACAGAACTCAAGCTTCTTGAATGAGAAGCGAAACATCTTCAAGGCAAAATAAAGTCCAGTTACCTTTTGAAAAAGCAACTTTGGGATAACCAAACTATTAGAAGATACCAGATTGGGAAAAGCTTGTTTGGCAGAAAATCTTGGAGAATGGTTCTAAAACTATGTCTTAAGAAGTAGCCATTTGGTTGGTGGGTTAGAATGGAGCTCTCAACATCTATGCTGAAATGCTTGATGCTCTGAGGATCAAAAATATACAGTATATAATAAAAGTTTGAGTCAGCAGTTTCATACATTAGAAGGAATAGCTAGCAATACAAAATTCCAGACAAATCCAGTTTGCAGGGAACATACGGAGAGCAGTCCACTAAAGAAAACTTCCCTCAATCCCAACCACAAATCAAAAGAAATGGGATGGAAATCCAATTCAGTGTGGAGGAAAGGGCATCAAACTTCAATCTTGGTTTCGATTACCCTTCAATTCTATGGAGCCTTTTCTACAGAATCAAGGACAGTACACTAGTAGACAGCCTGGATTACTGACATCAAGCATGCCACTTCCTAATTACAATGCTAATGCTATTAAAATGGTTCCCTAATAACTCAAAGGCCAATTCAAATCACGGTTATCATTAGGAAGTAAAATATACAACTACCCAACATGCTTAATTTCAATTACCCTGGACTGATGGAATGGCTGCCAGGTTATCTGCATCACATCTTTACATATGTGAACTATAATAATAATAATAGGATGTGTGAATTATCATCATAATAGTAAGAGGTGGAGAGGGAGGAGGTGGAGAGTGACAAATGGAAACAATTGGGAGAATATTTGGGTCTTTGAACAAAGAAGGTGAAAGCAAGGATGATGGGATGGGGTTAAAATCTGTTGTTTTGTTGAATTTCAGCCCCCATAAGTTCCAAAAGGCTTATTCAGAATGTGTGTGTATATGTTTAGAAACGCATGCATAGTATATATTCCAACCATTCTTGACCAGTTTTAGTTAGGAATGTAAAAACTCAAATATTCCAGAGGTAGAAGTCTTGAGACCCAGCCTACTCAGTGATTTCAGTGGCAATTCCTTGACTTGCAACTGGTCACTTAGCAACCATTTCAAAGTTACGACACAGCCACCACTCCCCCCAAAAAGGGACTTATGATCCAGATCCAAAGTTCCAATGGCTGGGCTCCCCTATACACTGCGTTTACAAGATTGCATTTGGGCCCTCAGAAACTAGCGTGCATTTGCAGTGTCCCATGGTCACCTGACTGTGGTTTATCACGGGATGTTTATTTTGCCAGAAATTAGCATTTACTTCAGGTTTCTAGCAAAAAAAATGCCATTATAGACAATGGCTTCACTTAATGACTGCAGATTTGCTTAATAAACATAGTGATTCACTTAATGCCTACTATCCATGATTAGAGATTCTATTTTATTCAAAGAAAAACACAACTGGGGCAGATTTATCTGCTCAACCCAGCAAGTTTAAAAGTAAAAACTTCAGGCAGATCCAGCTCCATGGCTCTATACTCCCTATTTGCATTTGTGCAAAGCTTTCAGCAGCCTCCGATACAAAGACACACACACAAACACACACACGTATAAATACAAACACATACACTATATTCTGTGGGTGTCCTTTGCTCTAACTTCATTTGAATGTGTCTGTTATGGACATTCCCCCCCCCCACTCCCTCCATCCTTTCTTCTTTGCAGTGATGGAATCCAGAATCCACTTCATTAATTTGTTGAGGAAATTTGTCACAGTGGAATTTAGTCTGACTGATTAAAGTACCTTCATAAGTTTTCCAGTACTTGGAGTACTTGGTATCACTGCTCTTCACAGGACTCTTTTTTCTGTCAATTACTCTATTAATTATGATGACCGTACAGCTATGTCCTTGGTGATCTGTTTGAAAATCAAAATAAGGCAGAGAGAGAACTAAAGCTGATGTAGATGTAGCAAGAAACTCTATGTGTTAAAAGCATAACAACTTTCTAGTAATCAACATTAAGCATTTTGTTGTTCTGTTTCTGTGCCGGTTGTAAATTCTGTCTTGTTTTAATCCTACCCAATTACACCAAATGCATCTTCTGGTTACATAAATAATACCATTTCCTACCATATTTTTCCTTAGGAATGCACCTCCTTTAATGAACAATTATTTCCTTTAAACAAGGACATAATTATTTGAGGAATAATGTATCATTTCATGTGGTGTTACCATGATTACTTTGTACTTTTAAAGTCTTGATGTGGTGAACCAAATTGCTTTTGAGCTTCATGGTTTAAACCTCCTCCACCTAAAGAATGACATGACATTTATTCATTATTTTTCTATTGAGCTTCTTTAAGATGAAACTTGGAACAAAGTTTTCTGCTATTCAGAGGTAGTCCAAGCAAATTTGATAAGATACTAGATGACAAGATGGAGATATCTAAGTCCCAGTCAATTTTCAGCCAGGTAAGATACTGTAGTAACTAGACATACCAATTTCTGTCAGACTAACTGATCTCACAGAGGATTGTGGAGATAAAAACAAAAGGAGATTTCCATGCAAGATGTCTTGAGCTCCTACAGAAAAAAAAACCCAGTATGTAAACATAGTGAAACTAAAACTAGTCAAGTAAAAATAAATGAACTAAATCTTGTGAATCAGAAATCACATTTTCACTGATGAAAATGGTTCTTATAGTAGCAAATCCCATTAATTTTACTGTGTATTGTAAGAAGTACTCTGTTCTGAATTTACTACTGTTCAGCTTACTGGGACCTCTTCAGTTTTTAATGTTATTTGGGGCGGCGGGGGGGGGGAATGTTATATTCATGGTCACATCACAGATTTTTATAAAGGATTTGCAGGATAACTATTGACAGTTTTATTACTTTTTAAAGAAAATAGATCTCCACAGCATCAAAACTGCCTTTTTCACAACATCCAGACATTTGGACATATTCACTGAATTTTCCTTCACAACTCAACTTATTTTTCCTAAGCGATCAGGTTCAGCTTATGACCCTGTACTGAGTATTTGACGTCAAGATTTTTGTTTTTGCCCTAAAATACATAATTTTCACTTGTTTACACTGAATGAAAGACATTTGTCATTTTATAGCTGTTTGCCTCTATTTGCAGAGAAAGTTCTTAAGATTCTTTGCAATTCCTTTTATTTTAACCTCCTTAAATAATTTGATGTCATCAGTAGACCACAACTCTAGACAATTTATGGAGAAGTCAAAAAACACCATTCCCAATACAGATCTTTGGGTGACTTCACTATTTACATCCTTCTGTTGCAAATCCTATCAATTTGTGTATACACCGTGCTTTCAGTTTAAGCAGCAATAAATATAAGGGCCTCTCCTCTAATCCTGTGGCTGATAAACTTGTTCAGGATTCTTCTTTGAGGGTTTTTTTCAGAAGCTTTCTTGTGGGTCCAAGTAAACAATGCCTACTAGATCACCCTTATCCGCATGCTTCCTGAAGGCTTACCTCTGCAGTCAGTGTATCATGTTTTGTCTGCGCTCTACTTTTCTTTGCTCCTCCCCACTAAAATCCATTATTATTATTTTTCAATGCTGAAGCCAAGAACAGAATGAAGACACTAGAAACATCAAGAGGAAAATGTGTTTGATCTTATAATACCTGGTTGAAACCTTCTATGTGCTGGGTACTTTTATCTTCAAGCAAAGTTTTTACAAGGTCACCCAGGACACATTTAAGCCAAAGATCACAATCTTTTTGGACCAGTGGGCATTTACAACATTTTGAGAATATGTGGGCTCTCCACAAAAATGCCTTGAGAATGTTGCCTGTTCACAGAGTAGGTGTGGCTGTCATAAAACACAATTGTTGAAAGCAAACTGATGAATTTGCTCATGGCCATTCTGTGTGTGTGTGTGTAAGTGAATGGGGGAGAGAGAGAGAGAGAGAGATACTCATTTGAAGTGCCTGATCTGATTTCCCCAGCATTTGACACATATTATCCCAACAACTTGTAATACAAAGATTGTCACTCCTATCAATTATACATATCTATGACCATAATAAAATTGTTTTGATTTGACTCAGTACTCTCATACTCCTCAATCAAATCTTCAGAGATGATGGTACAGCAATGGACCGTAAAGCACCATAAACAGTAAATGTATATACAACAGTCAAGGCAAATTCTATCTCTTTCAGTCCTAAGCCCATAATATGGAGCAAAAGATGCCAAAATGGGTGAGAAAATGATCACTGTTCCAGTCACCCAGCACTTGCTGGATATTGGTCTTAAAGATCAATGATCCGATTCTACTGCTGCATCAGATCCATATATCCACAAATGTCTCATGCACATTGGATGACCATTCCCAAATCACTGTGGCCCCCACAAAATGTTGAAGCTAATCACATTGGAGCAGCCACTACCTTATTGATATCATTGTCACTGCTGACGAAATGGAGGACACAATCAGTTCAACTGCCCAAATTAGGGGTGATTTTAAAATTACGGTGCCATCCCTGGCTCAATGAGGAATCCTCTTGGCTGTGTGTCCTGGTTCAGGACCGGAATTGAGCCACAATCCTTCACCAGCTGCTGGACCATTCTTCAATCATCCAACAGATCACATCACCCCACCCAAGTCAATGCCATGGCCATTTCTTGCACCAAACTAGACTGAAAACATGTACGTCAGATTCTCAACCACCAACTTCCACCAACTCCCCTCTCCAACCATTCTCAACATAGCAACATCATTCAAATTCACGGGCTCTGACAATAACCAACTGATCCCAACACCAAATTAAAAAAAGGGGGGGCATACCCACTCTACATTTTATAAGTGGCTGATGTAGATTCTTTACTGATTAATCCCTTAAAATGACAGCATTTCTGAAAAAGAGAAAAATGCATTCGAATGGGCTTAATTCTAATGCACATCTATCATTTTATGCACCAGTCCCCACAGCCAAGTTCAAATGCTCTACACTCATCTTTGAGTTGACAGAAAACTATCCTAGCATGAGATCTGCAGATCCCATTGCCAATCTCTATCCTGTCACAGCAATCATCTGGCTTCTCCAAGGCAATTGGTGACAAAGTCTGACAGATAATACATATCTAGAGGCTACTCTTGAACTTTGTTGGAATCAAGAAGAACATATTGCTTTAACACCAACACAACAAAGGAGAATTTTGAGCTACAAATGAGACAAAGGTAATGACATGGTGACATGGCAGAAAAAAAATATTACCCCTTGTTGAAATTTATTTGTTTGGCATCTGCAGGAGGGATGGTTGTGGCGGCAGGAGCAAAGTGTGCATTGTGACATCACAATGCCAGCTCCACTTATTATGTGCAATATCAAAAAACAAATATGATAGGGAAAAGCAAAAATGGCTTCTTTAAAAAACAGCCATTGAGATCTACATATGCATGATAAAGTGCCTCTGTGAGTAAACAGCAAAAAAGGGGAAATGAATATATATTGATCAAAGCAACATTGCAGCAGAAATCTGAACAGATTTGGCTTCCAGAAATTATTTAGAGACTAAAAGAACTGGGGCAGTAGCTGATGGCAAACACTTACACTGCCGATGTACTGACAAGACATCTAAGCTCGGTATTTGGTGTGAAAGAATGGGAGCGGGTTCTTTAAGCAGGTTTGCTCTACTTCCCCCCATGTTCAAATTTTGCTATTGGCTTTCTCTTTCCCTTGTGTTTGCAATTTGGATAGAAGTGGGGTGGTGGTGGGTGGGCTTGAATGCTAACTCTGGGCAAACTCTCCCCTCTTCTGGCAGATATTTCTTGAGATCTTCAGAAATCAATGTTCAGAGTAGACAGGATTTCTCTCCTGACAAAATGGCCCCCATGGGCAGGTTGCAAAGATAGTTGCTTGTGTAACCTTATATCTTTGGAGGGGTAGAGACAGACATACTTCCAAACATAATTCTAAATGCTCACCATTTTTCTTCAATCCCTTTTTTCTATCCCTCTTTATGACAAATCTCTGTTTGTTTGTATACTACAAAATGGTACCCATGTTTACAAAGCAACTCTATCTGCTAATAAGCTGTATTTGCAGTGGAATATATGGCAATTATACCAGAATGTGTTTTGATTAGAATAAAAATGGAGCAGGGAGAATTTAAAAAAGTTGTTTTGTATTGGTAGTAGTGTCTATGTGCATTGCATTCTGGATCTAAACACTTTCCAGCTATTTACAAATCAAGTTAAACAAATGACAGGGAATATTTATGTCTCCTCTAGATTAATTGCAGGGTTTTTCTGACACTGGATCTATTACTACCACTTTTGCCTACCGAGACTGTAACTAAATAGCAGCCCAACAGCCAGATCTCGGTTTTACATTCTGAACAATTTTTAGGAATCAGGCTCTTTCCATATGCAAGTGCAACATCAAACCAGGATCAGTGCTTACCTGAGGGTTTAAGGTGCCATTGGGCTTGTGAGGGTCTTGTAAAATTGAGGTCATTAAGTATTGGCTGATGTCCTACTCTAGAGGGAATGCTATAAAGCAGGGGTGTCAAACTTGATTTCATTGAGGGCTTCATCAGGGTTGTGTTTGATCTTGGGGGCCTGGGTGGGTGTGGCCAGGGAGCATGGCTAACTCGACATCACTTGTGTTGGGGGCGCCTGTGGTGGCCCGAGTGCCAGCAAAAATAGGCTCCCAAGCTCCATTTACGGCTGCGATGGCCTTCTGCAACCCTCTGCCAGTGAAAACAGAGCTTGAGAGTGCTGCCCGTGGCCCTCATGACCTCCATTTTCAACTGTGATGGCCTCCTGTAACCCTCTGCCAGTGAAAACAGAGCTCAGGAGCCCCCCCCCCCCCCCCGAGCTCTTTTTTCACTGACAGAGGCACGGTGGCAGAATGCATGCAGCCCTCCCAAGCTCCATTTTTGCTGGCAGAGGTGTCCTTCGCTTTTCCCAGGCGGCCCTGCGGGCAAGATTTAAACACCCCATGGGATGGATCTGGCCACTAGGCCTTGAGTTTGACACCCTTGCTATAAAGAGTTTTGGAGAATTTCTGCTGGAACTATGGGGCAGGTTATTTTCCCATTGATGGGAATTCCTGATTCATCATCCTCCCAGTTTCTGGGGTCCATCACCTTTCTCTAAGATGCCGTGGTACCTTAGTAGGATTCCCCCTCCCCAGTAATTTCAAGGCTGCTTTGACACTCCTCACAGTTAAGATTATTTCTCCCATCAGTTTTCTTTGCAAGCTGGTGAAGTAACTGCTGGGCTGAACAGCAGTGTGGAAACTTATGGCATTCCATAGCATGTGAGGCCAAGTGGCTGCTGGAAGCTATTTGCTTCTCTTAGTGATTTTTTCTCCTATGGTTTTCTTCTTTTGCTTTCAAGTTTCTTAAAGTTTCAAATTAATTGGCTGCATTCATACCAAATACCAAATGAAGATTTAAGACTGTGCCATGGATGAGTTCAGGATCACTCCAAAGAAAACTACTTTCTGGCATAAATGATATGCAAACCCAGCCAATCTTTACATTTCATTAGTTAAATTGATTTTGGAAAGGGTTACAGGATTCCTTTCATTAAAAGCATGCTGTACCATTTTACACTGCCCAGAAATTCATGGAAACATTGCTACTGAAGCCACTGTTGTTCCTATGTGCTAGTGTATGACAACTGTGGTTGGAACGATAACAATGCAGCCCTTCAGCAATCTGATAGCTATTTTTGTCTCATTAATTTACAAATAGTACATTGAACCTATTGATATCTAGACAAGCTACACCATGAGCATGTAAAATTCTGGAGGTTTAAATGTGTGCACATTTTAAATGGATATCATGTGCACATTTGTGAATGAATATATTATGTGAACATTTTTATTTGAGAACTCTCTTTTTTCTGGATCATTTCACAGAAAGGATCTAAATTGTTCAATGGATTACACCCAAGTAGGTATGCGTTGGACTGCGATTTCAGTGTATTTTTACTATGCAATACCCTTCAGTTGTTGCAAGTATAATGGATAGTTTGATGGCTTACTGTGAGTCTGTGACAGTACTACGATGCATACAAATATACCCAATGCTTTGTTCTCTTCTGTGGTGAGCAGCATTGTACAGAGCACAGAAGAAGAGTCAGAAGTAGTATGCCAAAGAAAGTTAAGGCATAAGAAAAAGGAAATATTAAAATTGCTATTATTATTTTCTGCCTTCCAAGTCAGTGTTGACTCCTGGTGATTGCCTGGATGTATCCTTGCAGTTTTCCTGACAAGATTTCAGAAGTGGTTTACCATTGTTTTCTTCCTAGGACTGAGACATAGTGATTGGCCCACGATCACCCAGCTGATCTTGTGCTTAAACTAGATCAAAACTCAAGTTCTCCTAGTTTCTTGCCTGATCCCTTAACCATCATTATTCACTGTTTCTTGAAACCTTCTTACCTATTAACTATCTTTCTTTCTACCGTATCAGTACACTTCATACATTGTGTTTTGCTTTTATATTTTTCACTTTTCTCTTCATCACATCTCATCAATTTCATTCAGCCAGAACTTCCTCAGTCTTCTTCACATTCCATTAATTATTCAAACATTTGTTTTGCACCTTCTACATTACTAAAACACTTCATTCTGCTTATTTGACGCTGGTCCCTCAATAATTCTATTATTTAGTCCATAGCCACTCAATACCTATTCATTTTGTCCCATTCTCTTCTTACCTTACTTTATACTAGCACTCTATATCTACTAGATTCAACTTATTTTTAACAAAATGGGCAGAAACTAACTTTTATATACAGCCATTTCCTCGTCTTTCAGCAACTGTTCTTTTCTGACAACAGATGTACATACCCATCCATCTTTCTACCAACATTCACACATCTTTAAATTTCTCCATCCATTTTCCTATCTTCACTAGTATTTGGCCAAGGTACACAAATTCATCTATTTGTTCTAGACTTTAACCATCTGTATATAATTTACAACTGGACATTCCATTTCCCCTCTAAAACACAGCTTGCCTTGTCTTTGATACATCAATTTTCAGATCCATATTCTGTGTCACATCATACAGCTTTCCTAAAGTTTGCTGAAAACTATACATCATCTATATAAAAAGACTTCTATGGGATGGGAATGTCAAAATAGGCAAGATGGCAATTAAGGAACTACAATCAAAGCTGTACTCCCTCTATTGTATACAGAGGTGAAATTCAGCAGGTTCTAGCAGGTTCACTAGAACCAGTAGTAAATTTTCTAAGCATTTAAGAGAACCGGTTGTTAGAAGAAATCTCCTTTTGTTTTTTTCCAGTTTACAGGGTTGATCCTGTAAGGAAGGCAGGAAAAAAACATGTTGTTTCTAGCTTAATCTTTATTGCCCTGCTTACAGAAACTGCTCACCCAGTCACATGACCACCCGGGCCAAGCCAACAAAGCCATGTCCACAGAACCAGTAGTAAAAAAAATTGAATTCCACCACTGGTATACACACACATTCCCCAGTCTCAACATATTTTTAATCTCCTGGTGACCATTCCTTATAATCCATACATCGATTAAATGAAGGGATCATCATATATTCTTTTAAAACTTGCTGCTTAATTCTGAACTATTCACTAAATATTCTGTTTATCATGCATGCTTTAATGGTTTCTTATAATAGCCTATTCATGATAATGGTTAATGTCTCAGTATCAAGAACTGGGATTAAAATACATCAGGCATCCTGAAACTACTCAGAACAAGAAAAAGTAGAATAGCAGAATAGTAGAAATCTATTTCCATGTTGATTTTCTTACATTACATCTAAAAAGTTTTATACTCAAACTCAGCATGTGAAACTCAGACATGACATGGGGCATCACACCAACTTTATAAGACTGGGTTGGCCAAGGTATTTCTATGTGTCTCAGGATTCAAATTAAGCAATGATCACTTCTGAAACAATGGGGACAAATATCTTTGTTATGTTGTAAAACCATGTTTTCTAAATGCAGCTGTGTGTTTACGTGTTGGGTGTCAAAAGAGAACGGAGGCAATAAGACATCAGCATTGCTCCTCAGTCACATCTATGGCAACCGCCAAAGATAGACCAATTATTTATGTGACACAGAAATAAACATGTTGCATTGATTTACTAAAGCTCAGCTGCCAAATAGTAAAACCATCAATAGTTCAACATAAAGGACTTTAGAGGTTCTGAAGAGAGTTTCATTGCAGCAATAAGTGTGAGGCTGTTTCCTTGGCAGTTAATAGTTTGTATGGCAAAGCTTTGAAGAATGTTCCAGAGCTTATCAGGGGAGCCCTATCTGCTACATGTAAAACAAGAACAAACAGAAATAACTTTCAAGTTCTGGCCCATCATTATTAGTAGAATTGGGCTGAGCCAGGAGTTTCAGTAGATTTAAGCAAGAAAGGCTTGATTGGTTTCAAGGGATCAACATCTGTTTATCCTGCAATTCTGAAGCCTTTATCTCTGTTTTTGGGCAGATCTTAGGCATAGACCTGCACACGCTGGGGTCAGGCCCCATTGCTTTCATTGGAACAATATTTTCAGGAAGTTTCCTTGAAAAGTTTGCCATCTTAAAAAATCTGACTGCCCATGAAGTGCCATATGGTCCATTTCCTAAAAAGGATGAGTTAGAAACTGCACAGATTCCACACCCTTTTTAACATCTAGAAGGAAGGTCTTTGGTCCATCATACCCAAGTGCCATGATGGTGAACCTATGGCACGGGTGCCACAGGTGGCACACAAAGCCATCTTGCTGGGCACGCAAGTTGTTGGCCAATTTACCTCCAGCTGAGCATGCACATGCGATTGTGCATACACGCATGCGCAATTGCAGAGACCCAGCTGGTCTTTGGGCCTCCGCTGTGCATGCGCGTGATTGCAGCAGGAAATCCAGCTGGTCTTTGGAGCTCTCCTGTGCATGCACACGCGATTGCTCATGTATGAGTGAGTGTCTGCATTCATTGCACATGCAAAAACTGCATACATACACAGATGGTGCGGTTCCACATGCAGCACACATGGAGGAGCCGCATGCAAGTGTAGATGGCACGCGCAAAGCACGTACTTTTCGGCACTCGGTAAGTAAACAGTTCGCCACCATATATTTTGCAATCTCTCTTCTTCTTGGCACAGATACGCATCTGTTCTCTAGGGTTTGACCCAGGAGCTTTCTCTAACTAGGCCTATCTGGAGATGTGGGATTTTCAGATGTACCCATGGTTATTAAATATTAATCCGATGGGGCATGCCATTCACCTACTATTATTTCATATGGACTTTCATTGAGTTCTGCATTGTAAAAACACATCACAAGTTTCACTGGAGAAGAAGGCCAATTGCTTCAGCAGCACTGAAGTCTGGTTGGTCCCCCTATAACAGAACAGTGTCCTGATATCTTGACTTCAGGTTGCTGGTGAGGAGATGCCATTTTGGTTGGGCTACCACATCTGAACTGCAAACATCTCAAGGACAGCAGAGAGTGCTCTCCATAGTTTTGCAGCCCAGATTTGATAGCCTTAGATATAATAAAATCCAGAGTTTGCTGTCATTTCTGCAGTCCACAGTCTATGAATGCCATGCTGCCTTCTTCTCCTGCTATGGGAAAATACAGGCCTAGGCAAGTATCAGAGTCAGTTTGCTGTGGTGGGTAAGCTACCAGACTAGTAGCAATCACAATACCAACAGTACCTAGACTTATATATTGCTTCACAGCCCTCTCTAAGCGGTTTAAGAGCCAGCATATTGGCCCCAACAATCTGGGTCCTCATTTTACTGACCTCAGAAGGATGGAAGGCTGCTCACCTTGAGTGGTGAGGATCTGGGCAATTGGTAGAATTAGCCTGCAATACTGCATACTAACCACTGCACTACCACAATATCCTACTGGTAGCAACTAGACTGAATTTTAGTTCTACCTTAATGCACAAAGCCAGTTGAGTGACTTGCACTAGTCCTCTCTCTCATCCCTAAGAAGCAGGTGAGGATAAACCACTTCTTGCCCAAACTTAAGGAACGTATCCAGGCAGCCACCCGGAGTCAACATGGACTCCAAGACAAAAAGAAAGAAAAGGCTGCTGTGAGTTTTTGTCGCTGAATAATTCTTGACTTCTCAAATCTGTAAAAAATATGCCCTTTTTACTGAAATACACTGACTACAATGGTAAATGCCCCAACGGAGAATCCTTTCAGAGTTTGTTCTCCTTTCAACTTGGATTTGAAAATGAGTTTCAGCTGCAGGAAATGAAAGCCTTCCCTTTCAGCATCAAGCAGATTCCAGCCCAAAGCTAAAGGATTCCTGCTCCAAAGCGGCTTTCTGTAAGGATGCCTCTTTCCAATGATACCATTTGGAAATATTTGAGATGGCGTCTGACTCTAATGATGGCAAGTTTATACATCTGGTTATAATACTGTGTTTACATTAGAAATGAAAAAAAAAAACAAAAAAACCTCTATACTCTTGCCTTATCTGTGCCATAATTATCTAACTAAATATTTCCTTGACCCTAAATTTATATTTTTTTTCTAAGTTCATGGAAACAAATTATATTTTTGGAAGTGGAGTGGGCACATATAATTTCCCCAAAACGTGAACTAGTAATAATGCCTTCTTCAAATACTCTTGACAATCTGAAGCAAACATGGGTGTATCTTTTATCTTTTTTCCCCCCAATAAAATTCTTGCTCTAGGTGTGATATTTTGCTTTCTCACTCCTTCCCCATTCTTTAGTGAATTTACACCAAAGCACACATGCACTTAATTTCTTTAATTCGTTTTGCCTTGTAGCTTGTTTCATATTCTTTAATCAAGGTACAATACAGTAAATGTATTGGGTACGCACGTGCAGGATATGGTACAACTGCAGAAAATTTAATATTTATTAATTTTACACACACACAAGTAAGCAAGCAGAAAATATAAATACATATAGTCCCAAGTCACAGAATATAGAAAACAAAAAGGGAGATATGCTAGTACACCTTTTTAAGGAAGTTGCCTTAAAATGTCCATATATAGAATGATGAGGGGATAATTTCATAGTGTAAACTCTGTTGACGGCAATCTCAATCATACCACTTCCGGGACCCTTGACCAAAGAAATTGTGTCAATACTGCAACAGCTCAAAAATTGAGATATTTTTCCTTCACTCCTGAAGCTTGTACAGATGCTCCTAAATATTGCCTGACTGATGATTCTGGATTTTTCATTTAATATAAGCAGTTATTTGTTCAGCTATGAGTGCTAATATAAGCTACCCAGTGTAGACCCTGGGAGTGGAGACTGCATGACCAATCCTATAGGTCAGTGTTCCCCAATTTTTCCCACTTTGCAAAACGGCGAGAGATGGTTTTATATAAGTGATGCAGTTGTGCACAGCTCCATTTGCACACTCACAGAAATGGAGCTTCCCATGCATATGCTTCCATGGCCCAGATTTGAATAGGTTGTGTGGCTCAGTAGCAGGCTATAGCCTGGAGATTGAGGACCCTGCTATAGGTTTCATATTGATGAACACAACTATTTCTGCTTCTTGCAAGTCATGAAAAATATCAAGCCTTCCTATCCAGCGTGGGGTCTGTCTGTAGAGAAAGATTATTTTCAATCACTGAAAGAGGGAAATTATTTTGGTAGTTTAGATTTTAAGAGTTTGATCTCCCAGTGCCACTAAGTGCTGCATAATTAGGCTTGACTTTTTTTTACCCTAGGAAGGATCCCAAATTGTCCTGTAGTTTTGCTCATATAAAGGACAAATTGCTGCCTTCACCCAGGGCACAAGCCCATGAAATCTGCCTGGGGAAGGAGATAGTCCTTAGGGAGAGGGGGCGGTATATAAATTAAATTTAAAAAATAGATTAGGACTAGCTGGTGTATTTCTGGAGGTAGGTGTGTGTATCCTAACCCTGATGACACCTATTAATGATTGCATTCAGTCTAGAAAATGTCTCAAAACTTGCTTTGACCTCATTGCTGAATGAAACATCTGGCCTATTTTTTTGGGATGTCTCTGTTTTGTGTCTTGTGTTTTGCATTGTCTTCTCCAGTGAAAAGTTCTAGGACTTGAAAGTGAGTGGGCACGTGTATTGTGTTGATCCTAATAATCCTATTATTGATTTCAGGTTTCTTTTAAAAATCAGTAGGGCTCTTCTTGCCTTTCATGAAATCCACCATCACTCCAGGAATACTTTAAGAATTCTGGAGAAAGAGCAGAATTGCAAAGGCCCTGTGATATACATACCTCTTTTCTCTGCTCCACTTGCAAACACTTGAGATTGCCAATGTGCATGTCTGAATGTGAGCTCCACTGAAATGGATTTTTTTTAATCAAACAAAGAAATAATCAAATGAAAACTTCAGTCCTTTTTTATCTTTTTCTCAGGCCTACCCAGTCCCCCCTTATCTGGATGCATCATGAGAAAGTAAAAAAATACTACCAGAGGTAATCTATTTTTTTCAAACTGGAGCAATTTGATTCTCACTTCTGCAAGCCATTTTCCTCAACATTTAGTTGGATCATGAGCAAGTGGATAGATACACCCACAAATGGAGATTCCAGGTGTTGTCAAAATGTAAGTATTTTAATTCCAAAAGATTGTTTCTGTTTCGGGGATTTGCTTATGTATGCACTGGGTGTGTCCCATGTATAAATAAGTCACCAAGATACTCTGATGGCCTCAGGGACAATGTGGAATTAGATTTACTAACAAAAGAAAGGAATGACCCTTGATAGCCTGTGAAGTGTTTCTCCAGGAAGTAATTTAATCTATTTTGTCCCCTGTATCTCCCCTTTCTTTTGGAAGTTTTTTGCTGGGGGTGGGTGGGCAGGAAGATGATTCTGCCTGCCAGGTGAGAGTCCTGTGGGTTTTGATGTGGCCATGCTCAATCTTTGAAGGATTTCACCAATTTCACTTGAGTAGTTAGAGTGGCGTGGGACATGGCTTGGTAACTTCCATTTGGAGCAAGAATGGGGAACAGGGGAAATAGCAATAGCATTTAGATTTATATATCGCTTCACAGTGCTTTATAGCCCTCTCTAAGTGGTTTACAGAGTCAGCACATCTGGGTCCTCATTTTACCAACCTCAGAAGGATGGAAGGCTGAGCCAACCTTGAGCCAGTGAGAATCAAACTGCCAAATTGCTGGCAGCCAGCAGTTAGCAGAAGTAGCCTATAGTACTGCGTTCTAACCACTGTGACACCACGGCTCATAGGACCACACGAAGGGAGGTCTAGACCTCAAACCACTCTGCTCCTTGACTTAGGAGATAATGTGACTTGGGGCTCTTCTGATGCAGCCTTTCACAACCTTCCAGCAAAGCTCTTTCAATCCAAGTCTTTGGGGGCTAAGAATTGTCTCAGAAGTAAAAAGGTGGCACGCTCCTCCCCCCCCCAAAAAAAATCAGCGAACATTTGTAATTTAAATATAATCACAATTACAGTCATTAAAAGAACCGTCTTTGCCCATCTTATTTAGTCATTGTGCACTTCTCTCATAATTCAGCAGCAACATCTGGGGAGGTTCTGGGAAAGCACTGAACCTAAAGTTGTGTGGATGTGTGTTGGGCCCAGCTGATCTCCATCCTGGGAAAACCTAACCTTTAAACATGGAAGCTCTCGGCCACAAACCTTCTTAAGTAAGCATTTAAAGGAGCCCTGGGGACACGGTGGTTAGAATGCAGTGTTGCAGGCGAACTCTGCCTACAGCCTGGAGTTTGGTCCTGATGGGGTTCAAGGTGGATTCAGCCTTCCATCCTTCTGAGGTGGGTAAAATGAGGACCCAGATTGTTGGGGGCAATAGGCTGACATTGTAAATTGTAGAGAGGGCTGATAGGCACTGCGGGGCAGCCTAAGTGCTATTGCTATTAAAGCTAGAGAGAAACAGAAGAAACATGCCAACTAGCTTTCGGTGTCAGACTATTAGTAAGAACCAACCATCAACTCCATAAAGAAAATTTCCAAGGGAAGGTACATTCTGACAGCCTCCAGAAGGAGAAGCTTGAAAAAGGAACAGAGGTAGACGTGCAATGGATAGGAAAATGCAGGAACCACACAGTAGAAGAAGGACGGAGATATACAAATGAAAGATTTTGCAGACATTCAAAATAACTTTATATTTTCAATAATTTTCAGTTAAATGGTGGTAAACAATCAGTACTTCTCTGCCCAACAAAAGTTATTAAAAGGTGTAAGGTGTTTTTTTTTTTGTGAGCTCCAGCTAACTGTAGAGTTTTAATTGAAATGTTTGATTAAACTAAAGAATCTTCATTGGAGCACTACTCTTCCTTTGAAGAGCTAAGAGTAGAAGAGTCCCACTACTTCCACCTTTATGATAAAAGGAGCTTCTGTGTACATCCTATTCCCATTTCTATTGGTGGGTCAAACTGAATTGGTCTCTATCAGTGGCAATTAAGTACCAGAAGTCAACATGGATCTGTCATGAATTAATCTTGCCATACTTAACCTTCTCTTTTTCATTCCGTAACATTCTTAATAAATTATGGAAATGGTTTGGCATAATCTATCTTGACTTAACAAGACATATTAGTTTATGACAAAGCAACCCATGACACATTGATTAGCAAGCTAGTCAAGTGTGGACTGGATGGCATGAAAATTAAGTGGATTCATAGCTGGATAGTAAATTGTATACTCAAAGGGTGTTTATCAATGGCTCATCACACTGGAGAAAAACAGAACAGAGTATGTCCCAAAGGTGCTTTTTCAAGAGGCAACTGAACTTTCTGGGGGTTTTTTGGAAGACGTTTCTCTTCTCATCTAAAAAGCTTCTTGGATGAGAAGCGAAACGCCTTCCAAGAAAAATCAACAATGTCCAGTTGCCTCTTGAAAAAGCAACAACCATGACCTGGATGACGGAGAATCTCCACAGAACTGAGTACAACTGCTACAAATATCAGTACTGGTCCTATAATTAAGAAGGGAAGAGAAGTTTATCGGATGTGCATACAACACAGTGACACACATAAATCCAATGTAATCACAACTGCTCAAATCACGAGAAAAATCATTCCACTTAATATGCTTTGACCAGACTCTACCCTAAGTACTCCAGTTTTGACCACCATACTTTAAGAAGGGTTGAGAGAAATTGGAAGAAGGTAAAGGGCAGCAAGAATGATCAAGGGACTAAAAACTAAGTTTTAAGAAGAATGACTGAAAGAACTGGGTGCGTTTAGCCAGGAGAAAAGACAACTGAGGGGAGATATGTTAGCAATCTTCAAGTATTTGAAAGGCTGTCACCCAGAAGAACACTGTCTTCTTCTCTCACTGAACAGCTCAGGACACAAAAACAGGAAGACAGATTCTAACCAAACATTAGAAAAACTTAGTAGAAATAGCAGTTCAACAAAGGAACCTTGTTATCCACAGAGACGCCGCTGTTCTTAGGATTCTTCTTGACAAACATGGACAATTTAACTTGAACCTAGCACAACTGCTCTCAGCAAGAGAAAAATACAGCACAAATCTCCTTTGTCAAATCCATCCAGTCTGTCTTATGTGAAAAGTGCTAACTTTTCACAGCTAACACCAGAGCTAAATGTCTGTGGAGATTCTCAGTCATCCAGGTCATAGTTGTCCCAACAGTGCTTTTCCAAAAGGCAACCGGACTGTTTTTCCTTGAAGATGTTTTGCTTCTCATCCAAGAAGCTTCTTCAGTTCAGATTACGAGTTTGCTCCATCTGTATCAAAACTGAACATAAATTAGAATGTGTAGAACTTTTTGGTACCATCCCATCTGAATTCTGAACAAAGTGGGTCATGGCTGAATTACTGGGGATAGAAGCTATCTGTGAATATTAAATTCAGGATAATTTATATGAATTCAAAATTATACTTTAAAATACATATAAGAATTATATGCTTTAAAAGGTTAGCATCCAAATCAACCAGCTGTCTAACTTATTCTACAATATTTTGTATATTCATTACACAAAATTATGAAGCTTCAGAATCCCATATTAGTCACACTGAATGGATAACAAATAAAACAGATTACTATCAGGCCATTTGGGAAATGAGCCTGAAATAGGCTCTGGGACTTTCACCCCTTGTACCTAACCTCAGCGAGGAGACACACACTGTGTGTCCCTCCCTGTGCCGTTGATTTCATGCCATTCCCAACCCATGAAGAAGACAGGCTTAAATTGTCCTTATCAGCAGCAGTGTTAACAACAGTATTTTCCCCCTTAAGCCAAGAGCATCCAGCGACAGCTGCAGGTATCTAAAATCCAGGCCAACTCATAATCCACTGAGAGCAAAAAGCAGATGCCAAGATGAGCCTATGCAGATGAAGGGGCCAAGCTAGGCAGATAGGAAAAGGAATTTCAATTCCCAAATCAAAGATTTGATTGAAACTCTTTAAGAATTTTTTTTTTAATCTTACTCATACCAATTACGTTTCTGACATCTTTACTTCAACTTCGTAGTTGTATCTGAATGGATATTTATTGCCCTAGGAAATAGTAAAGTGCCATCAAAAGTTATGGATTGTACAGGTAGTCTCAACTTACAACAGATCATTTAGTGACCGTTCAAAGTTACAATGGCACTAAAAAAAGTGACTTATGACCATTTTTCACACTTACAACCGTTGCAGCATCTCCATGGTCACGGGATCAAAATTCAGACACTTGGCAGCTGACTCATGTTTAGTAACAACCCTGTTATTAAATTAATATCTGCAGCAATTCACTTAATAACTGTGGCAAGCAAGGTCATAAAATGGGACAAAATTCACTTCACATCTCACTTCGCAACAGAAATTTTGGGCTCAATTGTGGGCATAAATCAAGGATGACTGGCAGTTATGATACATCTATCCTCATCTTTTAAATCCCAGCAGCTTGGTGTTCTTCAAGAGTCTTGTGACTCTTTCTATGTGTGCTGCCAGGAAAACGTGACAATCGCCATACACTCTTACAATTCTCAAACTTTGCTTCCACGCTTTTAATAGTCTTGGTTTTGGGTCAGGGTGAAACCACAGAGGCATTCTGAAAATATATTACAATACCAGAAGACCACAGAGTAAGGAAAAATTCTCATGAAAGGCCAGATAAAAAACATATTTTTTAATCAGGTCATACATTTTTCAACTGGCTTTGTACCTTTTCTGTGTTTTGGGGAAATAGAATAGAATAGAATTCTTTATTGGCCAAGTGTGATTGGACACACAAGAAATTTGTCTTTGGTGCATAGGCTCTCAGAGGACAACAAAGGAAACAGTACATTGGTCAGGAATCACAAGATACAACCAAACCATGGAATCAATTACTACAATTGCATAATAGTTTACACAACTTTACCTTAAAAATTCCTAATGAAGAGAAAAACCTTGCATGTGAAACTAAGACAAAAACGGAAGACTTACGCATTTCCTTTCTAAATCAAAGAGCAAATGTGGCAGTTTGAAGTTGCGGATGCCTGCAAATGAAAGAAACTTTGAATACATTTAAAATTGAAGCTTTTGACTTCCAGGCAAAGAAGAGACCAATCATGAGGAAGAAATATGAAAAACACATTTTGACTGCTTCTCCTGTTTTAAAGGCAAATATACAGAACAGTAGTCAATGACACAATCAGCCTACACACATGATGGTCTTGCAATGTGTGCAATTTAACACAAAGCTACACATGCAGACTGCAGCACCTGTCAAGTCTCTCACCACTGAAGCCAGATTTTCTGCATGAATAAAAAGGAAAGGAAATGTGTACTGGTGATGATAGTCTGTTCTCAGATTTAGAAGCTGGGGGAAAAGTGCCTAAGCAGAAGTTTCTGGACCTAAGTCTCTGTCCAGCCTGTTAATTACCGGTATTCTGAGATATCTAGAAAGGAATTTTTTTTTAAAAAAAAGATCGGCTATCAATATATATGGATCAAGAAAATACAAAATTTAAAAAGAGAAACAAAAAGCCATTAACAAAATGAAGTAAAAAATATCAAATCGATGGTAAAAATAAATGAAAAGAAAGGCTCAAGTCTCAAAACAAGAATTGGCTGCCTAGATTTCCACCAAGTCACTCAAGAGGCCAGTTTATATGTTGAAAGTGAACACACCTGCTCCAGAGCTTTAAATCAGCACCCGTGTTCTTCCACTACAGTAGAAGCTACAAATGACATTTTATTAGCTTCCAACACATTGATAGATTTCTTAGTGGGAAGTTTTATATATACTTGAGCAGCTATGGTTTATACCCAAGCTGTAAAGTAGTCCATTCAGGATCACGATCGCCCTAGCAACTCCAGTTGGTTTAAGTGTAAAACATCTGGATTGAGTAGTGTTATTAGCTGCTGGAAGTGTTTTTGCTCAAGCAATCCTAATAGATTTGTTTGCTGTCTAAATTAATGGCAGTGTGTTTTATTTTAAACTGCTGAGGTCCCGTGGGCTTTTGAGTCCTTGAGGTACTTGGTACATTGGAATTTTTAAAGTGCTTCCATGGATGTGGCCCGCTCTTATAAAAACCCCACCCTTCCCTTCCACTGTGCTGTTTTGAACTCCAAACCCCACCCCAGTGGCATCAGCTGCCTTAAATCTGCAACTCTTGCCTTAGGCAGACCAACTCTAAAAAACAACCCTAAGGTTTTTTTTTTTCCTCACGTTTAACTCTCCCAAGGAAATGTCCGCAGCAAAGCTGCAGACCCAGAGGCACCTGGACTCCCAAGTGAAAGCAATCCAGCAACCATGTAAACGTTGCCCCTGATTCATATGCAATAAGGAGGATAATTAAATGCCCTGAAAGGAACGATGCCAACTAACATTTCGGGAAATCAAGTTGCCTTTTAACTCAATTGAATTCGACCTGTCCACTTTTTTTCTTCCTGGCCTATTATGCCTTATTGGAACTGGTCCTTCCCCCCCAAACGCACACACTCAAGTTATTCATATGCCCACACCAAGGAGAGATGGCTTCATTAAGGCTTGGCAAATTATTATTTTTTTTTCCAAACCCACCTTTTAAATTTTTGTTTTTTTTTTTTTTTTTGCGCACTCCTCTTGGGAAGAGCGGGACCCCTGGAACTTTTCGAGGAGAAAGCGACCCATCCACCCACCCACCCGCGGCCGCTTAGACTTAATCTACCTTCAGCCCCGGCTCCGTTCTTCCATCGTGGGTGGGTGGGTGGGTGCCTGGGCGGAGGGGGACATCCGCAAGGTGTCGCTTTTTTTTTTTTTTTTTTTAGCAGAGCAAAAGCTGGGGCGCCGCGCAAGCCTGGCGCGCTCTTTCTCCAGACGGTGTCGTTACGGTAGCGGGGAAAGGCTTGCCGGGGGAGGGGGGTCGTTGCGTGTGTCCAAGGATGTACATGCAACACAACGGGGAAGCTTATCTAATCGGCCTTATGAATCACCAGACATCCCCCCCCCACTTCCCCCAGACCCCCAACTCCCCGTTTTTGACGCAGCTCGTTGGACAAAGGTGCTGCTTTGCTGCGCAGTCCCACATCCACATAAACCTCGCACCCGGGGCCCCCCCGATTTCTGTCACGATGGTCCTTCTCCTCTCCCCCCCCGCCCCCGTCCATCTGGTCTTGCCTCCCTCCTCCTCCCCCTTCTGCTTTTTAACGATCGGCTGCAAGATTTCAAACCCGAACGGAAACCCATTAAGTAAATGAAGAGGAGCGGGATGACCCCGGGATCGCTCGCTTCCCCTGCAGAAAGCATCGGCTGCAACAGGAGGGCACCGGGGGAGGGGAAGGGGGTGAGGGACAAGCGCCGGGGGGGAAGGGAAGGGAGGGGAGGTTTCTGCAAGGGGGTTTCCCCTCCCCCGGGGTATTCCGAAGCTCAGGATCCGACCAAGGCAGCGCCTCGGTTGTTGCCATTGCAGCAAACGGAGGGGAGGGAGAAAGGGAGGCGGGGAGGGCAGCTTCGCAAAGTGCGCGAACCCGCCCAAGATCAGCCGGTGGCATCGGAGTAAACCCAGCGGGAGTGCAACCGCGGCACTTTGCATTCCTCCCTCCCTCCCTCTCTCGCGCCCCCCCTCCCCCTCTTTCTTTAATTCTTTTCCTTTCTTTTATTTTGCAAGCCTCCGCGTCTCCTTCCCCAAGAATAAAGAGGCAGTAGCAAAAGGAGGGTTTTTTTTGGCGCCAAATGCCTGGCACCTCCCCTGGCTCTAGTCTATGGAAATCAGGGAGGTGGGGTTAAGTTTCGCTCGCTCGCTTGCTTCCCGCCCCCCCCCTCTTTTTTTTTTTTCTTCCCCCCTCGGGTGTGTCAGGAATTTTTTTTTTTTTAGTTAATAATATACAAGAGGTTCAAAGCCCACTTAGTGACAGTCATCTGTCTGCAAGCGCAGGGTGAATGCAGAGGTTTTAAACACTGGCAGGGGGGGCGGCGGCGATCGGGCTGCTAGCGCTCTTTAAAGTCCTAGCTTCGAGACGACCCTCCGCATTAAAATTCAAGCCCCTTCTGATCTCCCCGCGGCCGCCTTGCAACAACCACCACAGCCGTCGCCGCCAGCCGGGAGGTAAGACAAGGGGGATGCAACATAAACCTTTTGAGGAAAAGAAAGAAAATTTGGGGGGAGGGGGCGGGTGTGAGAGAAAGAGGGGGGGGGGCATGGAAAGGATCGGGGAGATCGGTGCCACCCTCGGAATCGAAGAGGGAAGGATCCGCCACCCGCGTTTTGCTTTGGGTTTCATTCATCAGAAGCCAATGGAGTAACCGAACTCTTTCTCCCACCCACCCACCCCCTCCCTCCGCCTCGTTCTCCCCGGTGTTGCGGTCGGTAGGACCTTTCTGCATCTGTCCAGAGGTTTCAGCGCCTTTCCGCGGCTTCTCCTCGCCTTCTCTCCCCCCCCCCGCTCCCCGCGCCCCAATGCCTTGATAGCAAATTAATACGGCTTTTGAACGGGAGAGAATAAGAAACACCGTACAATAGTGAGAGTGATCGGAGCGGGGGGGCGGGGCAGGCGAGAGAGAGAGAGAGAGAGAGAGAGAGAGAGCAGCTGGGATCGCGGCTGCTGTTTTGGGTAGAATTTTGCGCGCGCGCGCGCCCGCCCGCCTGTGTTTGTGTGGTATCCGCGCGCGCGGTTTTTCCCGGGGGGGGAGGGGAAGAGGACAAAGCTTTAAAAAAAAATACATGTATATTATTTACTTATTTATTTAATTTAATTTCTGAGCGATGGGTGTTAAGCCATCTCCGGCGGCGCGGTTGTCAGTAAAAATGCCCCAGCTCGTTTTCTTTCTTTCTTTCTTGCTTTCT
>JAEANM010002943.1:0-23351 GCA_017656035.1 Myanophis thanlyinensis | reverse complement strand
AAGGAAAGGAAAGGAAAGGCTATAGAATTTAGTTAGTTCCTTAGAACATACTGGAAAGGGCAGTAAAGAAACAATCCATTATATATGAAACACATTTCCAAGTAAATAAATCAGCTGATATAATTTGATTTCCACCTTCCATTCCTCTTCTGTAAACATCTCAACTCAATAAAATTTAGTTTAGAGGGTCTCTTGGTCTTCAGAAATGGATCTGAGAGCTTCTGCAAGAAGTGTTTATCAATGGAAAGTAACTACTGGATTCCTTGCATTGTGTTCCCTATAGACCTGGATTATAATTACTGTATATCATGTACAATTTTAGCAGAGTTTATATAGTACTTTCTTTGTAAGAAAAAAAGATACAGAATGTAATAGCAATGAATAAGATATGAGCATCAGTTGGAAGGAGAAATAATTCAATCACATTGTCTAGAAAATTTGATTTTGTTCATTTCTGACATACGCCTATTGTGGCACTGCGATGGAGTAAAATGTTTTTTATAAAGATGCATTCACCTGAGTGTATAGATTTAATACAATTCTATATTTACTGCTATAATTTATAAAATTAATAAATGTCAACACTGATTTTAATGAACAGTTGCAGACCTGCCTGTGTCCTGCTCAACAATTTACTTCAGGACATATCTAACTTGCTTATTTAATTTATAAGAATTTGTTAAGATGACATGGTAACAGAAAAAAAATGGTAATTCATTTGGTGATTTTATTTTCTGAACATTTATTTCAAACAGAAGCTGGGCAGTCATTACTAATGAGAAAATGTAATACTGGAAGCAGTTCCAGAAGTTCAAACAGTTGATCTCTGGAATAAAAAATTGGAGGGTAGTAGCCTAGTGACATTTTCCCACATGTGAATCTGGGTATATAAAAGTTTCCTTCTCTTCTCTTACTGATGTTCTCTGGGGAGCGGAGGAACCATTACAGAAAGATACTGTAGATAGATACAAGTGTTGAAATCCTGAAATCTGTCCATATTGGTTTCTGAATAGTGATTCACATTTTGATGATCACTATCCTAAATCAAGATTATAGCTCAGACCATATGGTGATTCAGTGTCTGGAATTTGCAATTGATATAAAATGAGATAGCTAGACTGATAACATTTCAAGGACACATGGACCCCAGAATGACTGTGTGGGTGATTTTCCCTCGCTGCAGTTAAAAACATGTTTGGCTGAGAATTTTCTCCAGATCTATACATGTGAATTATGGTATTGTCTCTTTGTTTCATGTGGATTATGTCATTTGTACTTTCTTTTATCATGAATGAGATATAAATTACAGGGATTGTGAAAATGGCCTTTTATGCTTTCAAGTCAATGGAGCCACCCCTAACTGTTATTACAGAGGGAGAATAGCCAAGAAATTAAATCTTTTTCCATCCTTTTCCTTAAAAATCGAACTAGCCAATAGCACTGGTTCATAACTGAAAAACAACAGTGAAAATGTAAACATATTAAACTAATAATAACAGAAACAGCAGTTAGCCTTAGAACTGACAATTAAGATATTGAAGCAGTGGACAGTGTTAGCCATCCCGGGAAAATGGGATTAGATGAGCTAATTCTACTTTATTGTACATTAACAGAATCTTGCAAGTCTGGTGGCACACTGTCTAGTTGAAACCATCTGATCAATTAGGACAGAATTTTCCCAAGTTTCCTTCCCTGATTGTTAAGTGTTTTTCCGGTGAAACTGGTCTATCAGGGCAACTTGGTCTATCCAAATATGGGACAAAGAATACTGCTTCCGCTTTTGTTCTATATTTGTCACATATTTGACACCAGGTTGTCATGATAAACCAGTCTCACCAAAAAAACCCCCACTTAATCTTCCTCCTGGTACAGCTGATAAAGCATGGGGAGCCTGTGGCCTAGAGGTTAATACATCTTCCTAATATGCAAGTGGCCGGGTTTGAACCCCAGAAGGGTATGGCTAGCTGATGAGAGCTAAACAGCTTGAAATAGCTATACTAGTCTCCCTTTATTTCTTTGTTAGTAAATTTAAATGTAACACTTTCTTGAATGTTAAGACACTAGGAGTTGGGGGCTCCTGCCTCTCTTGTCTGATTATTTTCCAGGCAGCATCTCTTCCTCTTGTCCTCCAAGGCCATCCACTCATTCCGTTACAGACAGCTTCCCTAGGACCAATCATAAACAGTAAAGGAACAAACAGTAAAGACATGCCACACACTAACACTTGGTGGGGTAGCCATGAAGGACATGAAAAAGATATTCAAATGCCTTGGTATATCTATGCCTAAAACATCAGAATCATGCAGGTGATGATTTTCCCAGTAACAAAATTGATTCTATGAAAGTAAAAACTGGAGTTTGAAGGAGCAGAATAGAGACAATATTGATGCCATTGAACTTTGATGTTGGAGAAGATTTCATGGACAGACAAGGAAAGAAAAGGAAAAAATGGAGCATAGAGCAACTCAGAATTCTCACTTTTTTCTGCCACTCCTTTAGCCCTTAAATTATTTATTCTGCTATGGTCCTGTAAATCTTCCACTTCAATCTTCATAAATAGTCTTTTGAGCCTTATCTATCTCTAGGGTGTTATTTGTAGCCATTATCTGTCTGAGCAATAGCTGCTATTTGCTGTGACATTTCCTTACATTGTTTATTCATTTTTTTTCTGGCATAACCGCCAAGTTTTAGATACTCCCACAGCATGTTTCTCTTTAGTTCCTTTTTGAAGTTGTTTTATTAATTGTCCAATCACCTCCTTATCAGATGTCTGTCCTTGGCTGTGGGCAGTGTTTTCCTCTATTGCTTTTTCTTCATTAGGGGAAGCCTCCTCAACCTCCTTTGAAACTCTGCAAATGAAAGCTTTAATCTGCTTTCCTTTGCAGAGTTTCCTTCATGAACATTTTGCTTCACTTAGCACACTATTTTAATAAGATACTTAATAAGGGGAACTGGCTATATTAAAAGAAATAACTGAATCAGGAAAAGAGCAGAAAACTCAGCACACCATACTCATCAGTATCTAGCTCTCTTCAGAATTCTCACTTGTGGCACAAATAACCAGGCTCAAATTATCATATTTTGGACATATTAGGTAAAGAGCTAACTCTCTTGAGAAGTCTATTATGCTGGGAAAGTGAAAAGAAAGGAGACTTTAAACATCTTAGATAAAGAGAAATGTGATTTTGAATCTGCTTGCATATACATGAATATGGTATAGCACAGTGGCTCAGTGATTAAAATCCTGGGCTTGTCAGCCAAAAAGCTGGCAGCCCAGGTTTGAGACCTGAGCACCATGTGATGTGTTGAGCTCCCGTCTTTGCACCAGTTCCTGCCAACTTAGCAGTTTGAAAGCTTGCAAATGTGAGCAGATAAATAGGTACCACTTTGATGGGAAGGTAACAGCACTTCATGACATCATGCTGGCCACATGACCACTGACCACTGAAATCTCTTTGGACAGTGCTAGCTCAATGGCCTTGAAACAGAGGTGAGCACTGCTCCCTAGAGTTGGCAATGAGTAGTGGAATAAAATCCACAGGAACTCCTTTACATTTATAAAGGTAGTCCTCAACTTATAACTATAATTGAGCCCAACATTTCTGTTGTTAAGTGAGACATTTTAAGTGAATTTTGCCCCAAGAAATTTAATGATCAAGAATCAGAAGCTGAAAAATCAAAAGAAACCAAATACCTCTCTGCCTCTCTCTCAGAAATTCACTGTACCAAAGTCAAACCTGACTTCAAATGTCCTTTCCTGTGAGAACTCTTCGTCTTCAAGGAAACAGATAGTTTTGCTAGTAAAACTCAACCAGAGACAACAAAAATATTGTTTAGATATCAACTTGGATATTTTAAAAGTGGAAAAAGTGGAATATCAATTTTAACAATAAGCATAATCTGAGAATCATCAAGCACAAAGCACATAGTATGCAGCCACAATACTGACTCTGAAATACTTCTGTAAATGCAATAATACATTTATTCTCTGTAACATTTAATGTAAAACTTTTGGCCTTTTGGCCTGAGTGCAGTCAGTCAGATTTACCCAATGACCTATTTTTTCCAGTTCCAGTTAGTTTTCCAGTTTTCCTGTGGGCTGAGTTCAGTTAGGCATTGCTGGACTGACTGTGCTGACTGTGCTGACTGACTGACTGAAATGAATTCCTACTAATAATATGTAGCAATTATATAATCTTTTAGAATATAATCACATGCAAAGTTGGAATTCTTTTAACACCATGTAATGTTGCAGAAGTCAATGTCACTGTCTTCCTTTTAGGAAATGGCACTAAAAGAAAACAACCATGTAAAGCACAGAGCTATTCTTCTGCATATATAGAAACCTATTAAATCAATATCTGCTTTATGTAAATGCTATCTTATGTTTTGAATATTCTCTTGTCTGCTATGTCACTGCTGATCTTTTAATTTTCAGAATTCAGAGTTATCCAGATATGATAGCCTAATATGCTTATAAGAATTTCTAGATGTTTGTTTCAGGCTATACATCACATTGATGTTTCATACCAAAGTAAACAATAATTTATAAACCACGGTCAAAGAATAAACAGTCCAATACTATCCTGGTAATGCTGCTTTCTTATTAATCTAGGTTTTTTTTATATACAGGTAGTCCTCAACTTATGATCACAATTGAACCCAAAATTTCTGTTGCTAAGTGAGACAGTTGTTAAATAAGCTTTGCCCCATTTTAAACCTTTCTTGCCACAGTTGCCGCAGTAAATCACTGCAGTTTAGTAACATGTTTGTTAAGTGAATCTGGCTTCCCCATTGACTTGCTTGTCTCAAGGGGTTAGAAAAGTGATCATGGAACCCCAAGACACTGCAACTGTCATAAATACATGCCAGTTGCCAAGCATTCAACCTTTTATCATATAATCATGAGATGTTGCAAAGATTGTAACTGTGAAAAATGGTCATGTCGCTTTTTTCATGGCTGCTGTAATTTTGAATGGTCACTAAATGGTTGTAAATCAAGGACTACTGGTATAAGATAATTCAGGTCGTGGAGCTCTTCTATCAGTCAGCTTTGTTTATCCAGGATGGTATAATGTATTCAATTAAATACAAAACATGAATTATTCTATTACAAGGAAGATGCTTTCTAGATATATCAAAAATCCATGTTCATACCTGTAAAGACATGAATTTTGATTGGTGTTAATATCACTATCCTTCCCCCTCCCCCACACTAAAAAAATTTAAATAGCTGGATCTGATAGCTATTGCTTGGGAACCTTGTTCACTGAGATTTGAGAAATTTAATTGTTATAGTTGTGAGATACGTAAATAGATTATTTGCATACGCATATAAAAGGATTTTGAGTAAAACAGCTTTTTCTAGATCCAACAGAAATATATAATTTAAGCTGTATCTAAATATGTGTGTGAAAGTGTCTGTTTTAGAAATCAAGAGTGCCTTGCAGTAGCATTTTAGAGATAAGACAGCTTTTATGAACAAAAGCAAGAATTCCTTTTTGTATGTACCACTTTGTGCTTGTTGAATTAAGGTCAACCTCTTTAAAACAAAATGCAAGTATAAAGCAATAGCCACAGGGGGGTGGGAACCCTGAACAATTAACTGGAGAAGAAACAAAATATTTATGGGGGAACATATTATTTATCTTCTTCTTTCAGCTGCTCCCATTAGAGGTCGCCACAGCAAATAATCTTTTTCCACTTAACTCTATCCTTGGCATCCTCTACTCTTGCCCCAATTAACTTCATGTCCTCTTTTAACACATCCATATATCTGTCTTTGGCCTTCCTCTTGACTTCTTGTTTGGCAGCTCCATCTCCAACATCCTTCTACCAATATAACCATCCCCCCTCTGCGCATGTCCAAACCATCTCAATCTGGCATCTCTGACCTTGTTCCCAAAACAGCCAACCTGAGCTGTCCCTCTGATGTGCTCATTCCTAATCCTGTCCATCCTGGTCACTCCTAAAGAGAATCCCAATATCCTCATCTCTGCTAACTCCATCTCTGCCTCTTGTCTTTTCCTCACTGCTACAGTCTCTAACCCATACAGCATAGCTGGTCTTCCTACTGTCTTGTACACCTTTTCTCTTCTGTCACACAACACTCCTGACACCTTTCTCCACCTAATCCAACCCACATGCACTTGCCTCTTCACCTCTTTTCCACACTGCCCATCGCACTGGACTGTTGACCCCAAATACTTAAATTCCTGCACCTTCTTGACCTCAGCCCTCTGTAACCTCACTGTTCCACTTCCCTCCCTCTTGTTCATTCACATGTATTCTGTCTTACTACGACTGACTTTCATTCCTCTTTTTTACAGAGCATACCTCCACCTTTCCAGGTGTTCCTCCACCTACTCTTTCCTCTCATTACAAATCCCAATGTCGTCTGCAAACATCATTGTCCATGGGGTTTCCTGTCTGATCTCATCTGTCAACCTGTCCATCACCATAGCAAACAAGAAGGGATTCAGAGCTGATCCTTGATGTAGCCCCACCTCCATCTTGAACTCCTGTTTGACCTATAGCACATCTCACTACTGTAGTACTCCTTTCATACATATCCTGAACTACTCTGACGTACTTTTCTGCCACTCCTGACATCCTCATACAGTACCATAGCTCTTCTCTCGGCACTCTGTTGTATGCTTTCTCTAAATCCACAAAGACGCAATACAGCTCCTTCTGACCATCTCTATACTTCTCCATTAACATTCTCAGGGCAAAAATTGCATCAGTAGTGCTCTTTCTGGGCATGAAGCCATACTGCTGCTCACAGATATCCAATTCCTTTCTTAGCATAGCTTCCATTACTCTTTCCCATAGCTTCATTGTGTGGCTCATCAACTTTATATCTCTGTAGTTGCTACAACTCTGCACATCACCCTTGTTCTTAAAGATCAGCCCTAGAAACTTCTCCATTCATCAGGCAAGAATCTTCTCACTTTCTAAAATCCTGTTGAACAAACTAAATAGAAACTCTACTGCTGTCTCTTCTAGACACTTCCACACATCTACAGGTATCTCTTCCAGATCAACAGCCTTTCCATTCTTCATTCTCCTCAGAGCCTTTTTCATGTCATCCTTTCTAATCTTTGCTACTTCCTGCTCTACTATATTCACCTCTTCCCCTCTTCTTCCCCTCTTTTTCCCCATTCATCAGTTCCTCAAAATACTCCATCTTCTCTGCATACTCTCTCATTTGTCAGCACCTTTCCATTTCTGTCTTTAATCACCCTTATCTGTTGCATATCCTTCCCATCTCTATCTCTCTGTCTGGCTAATCTGTACAAGTCCTTCTGACCTTTCCTTATGTCTAACCTGGCATACAACTCATCATATGCTTTCTGTTTGCCCATTGCCACATCCCTCTTCACTCTGTGCTGCAATTTTTTGTAATCCTGTCTACTGTTTTCAGTCCTTTCTACATCCCACTTCTTTTTAGTTAACCTCTTCCTCTGGATGCTGTCCTATACTTCCTTGTTCCACTACCACATTTCCATATCTTCTTTCCTCATTCCAGACGACACACCTAGCACCAAATAATTTCATTAAAATTAAGACGGATGCAGTTGGGTATAGAAGTCATCAACATTTGAGATCTCCACTAGCCTGATTTTACAGAAGTTTTCCCAGCATTAAAGTAGCCACAAGTAGGAGATTCAGTGAAACATTTTTTTTAAATTAAAAATTTTATTATTTTATATTTTCATTACAATTCACAGTTTATACATGGTAAGGCAACTTTTCTTACCATGTTGACATTCAGAACACTGTGCTGGGGGGGCAATGGTGGTGATGGGGCCTTTTTCTTTGAAGAGCTTGGCCTGATATATATTTAATGGAACTTTACTGATCTGAGATGTACACTCTTGTTAACTCTTCACTGATCGCTATTTACACCTATAACTTAGATTTGTTAGAAAAAAAAAGAAGCATTCATAAATTTAACATTCATAGTTTATACTCCTATTAATAATAATCAAATGATACTGATATGTTATTTCATCCAATGGAAGTCCCATTTTGTATTAAATACTCAGAGCCAAGAGTGAAGGCCTCAAATAGCTCTGTCAGTGTAAGCTCCTGTGATTTTGGCGGAGTCTTGCACTTTAGTTATGCTTTGAGGATCAGGCTGCCTATTAATCTTTTAAGGGGTATTTATATACAGCCAGGTTGCAATAGAATAAAATGTTGAAAACAATTTAAAAGACAAGCTATTGCATTCCATTATCTTAAATTCTGCATTCCTTCTGAATCTCATACACACACTTAGAAACAGAAGACACAAAAGGCTATAAAATTAAGTTGTTTTCTTTTAAAACAATCAAAGAAAGTCTAAGAATTGGTTTCAGATCTGCATTATCAGCCTATTATAACCAACCAAGAACCATCTACTTAATTGTACTCTGTGCTATTAATCAACTACTTCCATGTCTGCATTTGTCTTCAGATACCATCTACTGTATATCCTTGGTGTTGAAAGTCACAGTGATGCCAGTTTCAATTGCATTCCTACTTTTATTCCCAGCTGCAGTGGGCAAAAATGTAGGATGTAACATTCAAGGAAAGCAATCCAGCAGGCACGATCCCTGTGCTAAGTGAGCTTCTAACATGACACAGATAAAACAAACGGAGAGTGGAGGAAATGAATGCTTTTCTGCCAGCAGCACTGCATTTACTAGTAGTTGACCTGCTGCTGATTCAGGATTGATCTGCATTCTTTATATGCAAAAAAATCTATTGCACCAAGACTTATGTATCTCTTGTCAGATAATTTAATAACACGCAACTGAAGATTTTTGGTACATGGTGCATGGGTATGAAAGGTTGAGTAGAGTTTAAGTAATGAGACCTGACATGGATCCATAAATTCTACATATCAATTGAGTGTACATGTACTATCTGCACCTGAGTTTTAAAAAAAATTATAGGGGACACCTTTTGCAACCCTTATAATTGCAGTGCCTTTAAAGCTAGATTAGAAGTGGCGTTTTGATGTCCTTGATTTGGCATATTTCTTAACGCTGGTATCCTTGGCTTCAGACATCCTTAAAACATGGTTGGGGGAGGGCAAGAGGAAATATAAACATGAGATATTGTACTCATGCAAGAACCAACAAACTAACAAAAACCCATATGAAAGATATAGAGGTTCTGTTTCTTTAAAAGATAAGGCACTGACAAAAATTTCTTAGGTAAAAGGCTGCATAAGATTTTCTTGCCATTTACATATAGATTGTAGTCCATGTATGGTCCTTTCTTAGGCTTGGCATGGTAGACCCTGAAAAGTTTAAGGACTGATCTCTCAAAGCTACATTATTAACCTAAACCAGCATTATTCATTCTTAGCGCCTTGTGCCGGCGCAACAGGAGAGATGAAGGGAAAAAAAAACAGTCTGGGCACCAATATATATGGTTTTTTTTTAAAAAAGGCATTGAACATTGCTTAGTCCAGCATTTGTCAATGACCAAAGTGCCATTCATCTTGTGTCTTTCAAGAAATATAATGATGACTCCATATTGTGGGTAGATTTCTGTTGGAACTCATGCATATGATTTTTAAAAAATGCTATTGGCATCGGTTATGGACAGAGGGAAAATAATCGGACCTACAAAGTAAGTCTAAACCATAGGTGGCTTCTTATTAAAAGATCAGGCTTCAAAGTCACTGCTACTTAATGTTCTCAATCACAGCAATTTCTTCTGCTGCACAGTGAGGAGTCAAGCCATTCATATAAATGCTATCTGTCTTTGTGATGGCAGGCAAGATATCTTTCTCGCTGGTGAGGTGGTTGACAGACAAGGTTCTTTTGCAAGGAGTCAGGTCTTGGCTGTGATTCACTGCCATTTCTGCAGACAGCTTTCTTTTGATGGAGGTAGCCCGCTGGAATTTGTCGTAGATCTCAACACTCAGGCGCCTGCGGGTTTCTTTGAACTCTGCGGTAACATTGGCTGTCCACTCTGCTGCATGAGCTCTGAACTCTCCCACCTAAGGAATCAGGTGGGAAGAAGGAAAGAGAGACAGTTAGTGTTGCATTGCATTTTTTATTTTAAAAAGGGGTGTATGTGGAAACAGTTGCAAAGAAAAAAAAACGTGACAGTAAGCAGCTACCCTTTCTAAGAGATCTTCTGTTCCTTGGCTATTTAATTAATCTCTATTTTATTCCAAGGACTAAACCGCCTCCTTGCTCATCTAATAAAAAGGATATACACTGCAACATCTAAGGTTTTTACATCTAAAACATTTCACAGCTCTTTTTATAATGTTATATAGGCCATTGAGGTGAAATTGCTTTTAAAAATTAAGGCTTGACAGCTGAGACAATCCCAGCTGGACAGGAGAGCTGAATTCCCAGCAATCCAGAGTGCATGTTATGTGTTGTTACCAGGGGAGATGCCATGGTTATTTATGGATACCCTGGCTTGTGCATGTAATAATTCCTGTGAGCGGCAACATAGGCCTTTCTATATTTAGATGGAAAAGGCTTTTAAAAGAAAAATGTCAGCTGTCGCAGTTCTATTTTTAGGGCCAGTTCCAACTGAGGATTAATGCAAGTGACAGTTTTAGTCAAGTCAGCAGAACAATTGCCAGCTTCTCCTTCCACTGCAGTATAATATTATAATGTGAGACTTACAATACATTAAAATAAGATGCTTCTTGACATTTCCATTTTCCAATCTGATGCATGTAGGGCTCAGAGGATAGATATGATTATAACTTTCTTTAACTAATTAAGTTCAGTGACATTATGGGATGATTTTCATTATGACATTAACTTGAAAGAAAGAATTGGGAGGATCTAAAATACCCTCCACTTAAAAACAACACTTGACTGTGAAACTTTCTAAACCCAAAACTCCTAGGTAATACCTAGTTTCCCCTACCTTGCCAAGACAGAATTGTCTACTGAGCTGAAATCAGTCCTGGATAACTGTCTCCCCATAAATGTTTTGTGTGACACAGGTGGGTATTTTTGCACATCCAGGTAGCTCTTGTTTACTGACTGCCTCATTTAGCAATCATGCAACATTATAAAAATGTGAAAAAAAGAACAACTTTGTGACCAACTCTCATATTTAGAATTGTCACATCATCTTGCAATCACATGATGGTCATTCACACACTTCACCACTAGCTTCCAACAAGCAGAATTAATAGAGCATACAGAAATAAAGTTGTAAGTCACAGTCACACAATATCTCACTTAATGACATAAGTGATTTCTTTAATGACAAAAGGGAAACGACATCATAAGCCTGTTGCAGCCATGTGATTAGCTACCAAGTTGACAATCCCAACTGTGGTAATTAAATGAGGACTACTTGTATTCATGTGTGCAAATGTATATCTATCTATACGCATGCTGCATTCAAAAGTTATATGCCAAAACCAGCACACACAAAAAAAATTCATTGAAAATAATTTCCTATATAATAAGGTAGTCCTTGTATAAAATAGATTCCTCTTAGTCTTTATGTATATGAACTGTTCTCTTGCCCACTGAAGTGGTACCTATTTATTTACTTATATTTGCATGCTTTCGAATTGCCCAATTGGCAGAAACTGGGGCAGATAACAAGAGCTCACTCCATTGCATGGTTCTCAGGTATTGAACTCAAGCTGTCAACCTTCTGGCTGACAAATTTTAATCACTGAGCCAGTGTCCTCCTAACACCTACATACATACAAAGTCTCCAAACATCCTGGTGGGCAAGAGCTTATTCCATCCCATATTTTTGTCCTTATTTGCCCCAAATCAAAGCTCATTAATCATTGCAGAGTCACCATTAATCAGTCTAATAAAAAGAAGAGCTAGGAGTGATATGATAGCAGTCTTCCAATATCTAAGGGCCTCCTACAAAGAAGAGGGGTTCAACCTGTTCTCCAAAACACCTGAAGGCAGGACAAGAAACAATGGATGGAAACTACTCAAGGAGAGAATTAACCTAGAACTATATTTCCTGACAGTTGGAACAATTAATCAGTGGGACAGCTTGCCTCCAGAAATTGTAGATGCTCCAACACTGGAGGCTATAGGGCAGTGATGGCAAGCCTTTTAGGCACTGAGTGCCCAAACTGCAAGACACGTGTGCATGTGTGTCCAGCGGGAGGCAGGACATCCCAACACCGGCAGCTCTGCAAGAGGCAAGATCTTTTTCTTTCATGAGCTTCTGTTTTGTCACTTGCAGGGAAACTTCTGTTTCCCTGCAAACGATGGCAAAAAACACCAGAGCAATGCAGTGGAGCTGAGCTGGTGCGATGGCATGTGTGCTCACAGAAAGAGAGCTCTGAGTGCCTCCACTGGCACACATGCCATAGGTTGGCCACGACTGCTATAGGGTTCCCTGCTTGAGCAGGGAGTTGAACAAGAGTTGAACTTTCAAAGTCTTTTCCAACTGTGTTATTCTGTTAACTATTGCTGAAGTCATGAATGGGCAGCCATATAAATTAAACAAATAAATTATCCAAGATTCCAGAAGCCTATTTTCTTCAGTGAGGTGTTTTGATTCAATAACCAGGGTTTCATATTCCTATTTTCAACAAAACAAGGTACCTCTTCAAAGACATGTGCAGCCCAAACGTTTCCATCAGTTCCAACTTTCATGGCTTATTAGATTCAGAAAAGAAGTGACATTATATCCAAGTGAATCTTTTTATAAAAATTAGAAACATCTAAATAAATTAATGTAATCATAAAATATTCAATCATTGACAAGCAAATAGATACAAAATGTGCATAGTTTTTTTTTTAAATTAACTGACATAAATTAAGAAGCACTTGTTACTAAAAGACTACCTCATTTGGTTTAAAAACCAAAACCAATGGAAAAACATTATGGCCATATTGCTTTTCTATACTAAATCAAAAATGATACCATAGTTACTGATTCTTGTTATTATTATTATACTACAAATTTTAGTCCAATTTCTTAAGCACGTGAATTATTTTTAAAACTGGTTTCCTTTTTTTAATCATATCCCATTTTATGGAGTGCTTCATTCAAAGAATATGATGAAAGACTTTCCTATCCTCCTCCTTGCTGCTATAATTTTTGGATTTTGTTGCCCAGTATTAAAAAGTACTTGTACTGGAGTTTTAGCCAGCTTTGAAAGGAAACGCAAAACTGTAATTTTTTCATTTATAAAACACCTTGTCCAAATAAGTTTATCAAAATGATTAAGTGCATAATAAAAATAAAAGATAGCTTATGATGCAAAGATAAGCAACCTAATCATATAAGAAAAATTAAAAATTCTATCCCTATCCCTATAGGTGGTATGTGTCTTTCTCAATCTTGGGTCCTCTACTGGACCCTGCCAGTTTGAAGGATCTGTGTTTCTCCAGCTTTTTATGCTCCTTCCTGATGGTGCTGTTACTCGGCAGCTCTACAATTACCACCACTGCTGTCTTCTGATCCTTGTCTCTTTGTATCCTACCCTGATGTCTGCCTGATTGGCCAGTATCTGCCTTTCCTGTCTGGAAATTCCACAAGATCTTAGCCCTTTTATTGTCCACAACCTTCTGTGGAATCTCCCACCTGAACTTGGGAGAGTGTAGTTTATAAACTGTGCAGATGTTCCTGTACACAACGCCAAGTGCCTGCGTGTTACAACCTGCCACTACGTTTTGGACAACCTCTGAGGCTTCTCTGCATAGTCTGCACCTTGGATCCTGTCTAGTGGAATCAACTCCAGCAGAATGGATTTGGTATATAGTGCCTGTTCTTGTGTTACTATGATCTGTACCTCAGGGCTGTCTTTTAACCCAGCCATTTCCAGCCACTGGTAGGATTTTCCAATGTTAGGCACCTCAGTTACTTGTAATAATGTCTGCTTTTCTATTTACAGAATACAGAATAACAAAGTTAGAAGGGAACTTGGAAGTCTTTTAGTCTAACTTCCTATTTCCTAACCTCCTACATGAGCAGGAAATCTTTCCACCATTCCAAACAAATGACTATCCAACCTTCTTAAAAACCTCCAGTGAAGGCACTTACATCTGACTAATTATCTCTCTAGATATGCATAAAAAAATTAAACTATTCCAAAAGTAGCACCTAAATTATGACAAATTATGACAAATTGCTTTATAACAATGGGTCTCTGTAGTCTATGTAATATTAATTTAGAAATGAAATTCTCCATAACTTTTTTAACATTACCCTAGATGCATTTAAATAGAAACAATTCATAAACTCTATATATGTAATGTAGAATTAATGCAAGAAACAGTAAGATTGTTTTTGGAAGAGTGATTATGTAGTTGATTGAAAACAGACCTATATATAGTAATATCATTCTTTTCTGCTATATCAGAATAGTTATTATAATAATAGTCCAGATAGATTCTCTGGACTCCCAATAATTCTGTGTCCTAAAATGCACTAAAGGGAAATGTTACATTTTCATAATGCAGTAGCTCACTTTCCAACATGGATTGCTAAAGACAGAAGCTCAAAAGGTTATAAATGGAGAACTATGTAATTTTCAGACTGCCAGAGCATATAAGCAACAAACCACTGTAATTTAATTCTTCTTCCTATTATAAAATCTTTAGTGCCTGTTCAGCCTTCTTTTGTCCTTGAAGTATGACATTTTCTCAAGCTACACTCAATTTTAATCTTAATTTGTAGCCTGGCAGTAACTCAGTAACTGATGCTGCATGATTGAAATACCCGTCCTTTATGTATCTGAAATTGCAACTCCAATTGTGTGCTTCAGAACCCCTCTTTTTATTGTGTTTTGTTGTGTTTTGAATAGGAATAACATTGTTTGTGCCTGCACTTAACATAGACATTATTATTTCTGCATAATGAGCGCATTCCAGAATTGCATGAGAGGGAACTTTCTGCTCCTCTTCTCCCTCTTGTAGCTTTTATACTCTTAAAATGATTTGGCAGCTTAGAGAACCATCTGGAGCACATTTTTAATGTGTATATGGAGGGCTGCAGAGGGAAGGCAAACTGCCTCCTCTCAATTCAATTCATCAGCATAAACTGGTTTTGATTATTATAAACTGGATTCCCCCATTTGTGAACACATTCTGTCAATAACATTCTTGATACTGTCTAACTGAAGAAAAAAAATGGCTCAAATATATTTTAATAAACAACCATTCCAAGCACCTAGGAACCGATTTGCAAACTGCTAACTGTCCAGAGAGCTGATTCCAGTGTATGTGATATGATTTAATGTGCTGACTGGTTTCAAGTACTTTGACTATTGGAGATTCAGCATTGGTGGAAAGAGGGAATTTCCTATCGTTACAGCACTTTTATAAAATAGTCTTCTTATGTGTACCTATATAACATATGCTATATCGTATTTTAAATGATTCCCTTGCTCTCACAGTGCAAGTAGTCCTCTACTTACAATAGTTCATTTAGTGACCAAAGGTACAACGGCACTGAAAAAAGTGAGTTATGTCCATTTTTCATACTTACGACCATTGCAGCATCTCCATGGTCACATGTTCAAAATTCAGATGCTTGGCATCTGGTTCATATTTACGATGGTCCCAAGGTCATGTCATCCCTTTTTGTAACTTTCTCTTAAGCCAAGTCAATGGGAAAGCCAGCTTCACTTAATAACTGTGTTACTTACTTAACAACTTCAGTGATTCGCTTAACAACTGTGACAGCAAAGATTGTACAAAGGGGAAAACCCACTTAACAAAAGTCTCACTTAGCAACTGAAATTTTGGGATCAATTGTGGTTGTAAGTCGAGGACTACCTATACAATTAATAAAAAATAAGGATAGTAGCTGGAGATAATATATTTTTGGAATCCTGTTTTGTTTAATTTGCATTGGTTTTAAGATCATTTTTGGTGTAGTCTCTGAGTTTTTTGTGTTTATCTCTTTTTATGAATTTTTAATTTGAGGGGGTTCTGTACACCACTCAGACTTTATTGGAGTAGGGTGGCTATAACAAATCTGACAAACAGATAAATAAATAACCAACTAAACCTCATGAATATGTGATCTGAATAATAAGCATTATTTAATAGTCACATTATTGTTTAATAGACGCATCATTGGCGAGAGTAGAGGATGCTGAGGATAGAATTAAGTGGAAACAGATGATTCGCTGTGGTGACCCCTAACAGCCGAAAGAAGAAGATGATTAAATAGACACATCATTGTTTAACTATTTAACTAGATCTAAGACAGAATGGAATGAGTAATAGATTTAGTATAAAACCAATGTTCCCTTGAAATAGTTATTTTATTGTATATGTGAATCCACAGGATTGATGCATATTATCTTTTTCATTTAAATTGTTCATTATACAGAATTATATACCCTTACCCTGATTATTTTAAACAGGATCCCCCCATTTGTGAACACATTCTGTCAATAACATTTTTGATACTAAGTGAAGAAAAAAAATGGCTCAAATATATTTTAATAAATATTAAAATATACTTCCATATAAAATATTTTCAACATACTTCCATAAATTGCAAACTAAGTAAAATAACAAACAGGTAGGTTCAAGCCATTCCAGGACTCCAATAGAGAGGGTGAAGACTTGAGAAGTTTTCAATATATTTTACTTTCTTTTCTGTAATGTCTTAATGTTATCAGCAATCCATTATCTGAAGTTCTGTAATTTTTTTCTGATGTTTTTTGTTTAAAAGTTAAACTGTTGTTTAAAAGTAAAATTTCCCATTATCCTCCTGAGACTACATCAAGCTAACTGGAAAGAATAGTTGTGTCACATTAGTCAGGCAGAAAACTAGAATAGAGTCTGTGCTGTCTTTACTTTCCAGAATAACTTTTTTCAATATATCAGGGACTGCTGAGTGTGCTTCTATTTCAAAAACAGATGACTCAGATGGAGTCACTAGAAAGCAGGGTTCTTGTGCCAGTTGGATACTTGGCTGGCAAAGTTGTTCCACTCTTATTTTGTAGATTGCCTGTAGAGGAATTTCTTCAAGCTGAAAATACAATATTCTTAGTGGCCTTTTGTAAGTTTCTGGTCTTTATATTCTCCAATTCCCTATCCCCAATGCATTTAACTGAGGCCGAATAACCGAGGAACCAAATTTAGGAAGCTCTGTGGTTTATAATCCACCTAAATAAGTATGAAGTTTTATACTGATTGAAGCTCATAATGCTTTTGGAGCCACATGGATGACTCTAGATAGCAATAGCAATAGCACTTTGATTTATATACCACTTTAGAGTGCTTTCCAGTCCTCTCTAAGCGGTTTACAGACTCAGCATATTGCCCCCAACAATCTGGGTCCTCATTCTACCCACCTCGGAAGGATTGAAGGCCGAGTCAACTTTGAGCCTGGTGGAATTTGAACGGTCAGCAGAAGTACTGCAGTACTGCACTCTAACCACTGTGTCACTGAAGCTCTTATGTGTACTCGTACTGACGTAGAATGTGTACCTGTATCCCACTACTAGCCTCATAAACAAATTTATATTTCTGATATAGAATACAGAAAACCATTATAACAATTTCATATCATAAAAAAACAAAATATATATCTATAGACCATAGCTATTCTTTATAACAATCTATTCTTATGGAATAGTCAGAATAAGCTTATAAGATAGGCAATACGTTGAGCCATGTATTTGCTGCAACTGATCAATAATTTAGCCAAGACATTCTGAACCCATTGAAATTTCTGGACAATTTTGAAAGATAGATCCATATAAATCAATGCTGCAATCCAAATGAAGTATGTCTCAGTATGACTATTTTTATTATAAGATTGAAAATATGTTTCAGTTTTTCTTAAAATAGCCTGTAGAATATATCAGCTGGCAACATAGTATCTTGGGAGAGCATTTTTCTTATACAATTCAAGCATAGTACAATTATTGTGTAAGACTTACCTGGAGAGGGAGGGAGGGAGGGAGAACGAGGGAGAGGGGGCAGAGAGAGAGAAAATGGGAGAAAAAGGAAGAAACTACTGTCAACCACTAATTCTATAATTATCATCTGGAACTGAAATCTCTTTCATAATTAATCAAAATGCTGATTTGTGAGTTAGATTCATATCCACTGTGATTTTACAATTGATATATGTACATGTTTCTCAGTAAGTAAAGCAAGAACAAGCTGTGAACTTTATAGAAATAGCATGATTGTTGGAATGACTTATTTCTACCTGCACAATTACATATTTTATCTATTTATTCAAAAACATTTAATACTATTTAGCTATAATGCAGTACTGATATCTGTCGCATGGTCTCTAAATCTAGAAGTGTAGAAAGTTCACTCAAATACTACCCAGGCCAGTATCTTAAAAAAAACATAACTGACATGAATTAAAACTAGACTGACTGACTTTCTAACCCTAACCCTAACCGATGGGTCCATTTCTTCACAATATTACAAAATGCAAAATGAAATATATGGATTGCAAACAACAAACAAGTTTTCAAGGTAATGAAGCATTCAAGTGTTTATGATATTTAAACTCATCCTAAATCATAAGCTTTGATAATTTTCCTAATCAATATATGCTATAAATGGTAACCAAAGATTTTGAGGAATTCATTTGAAACTCCCTGAGTTATGAGCTCATGGTGCAGAGAAGATGATTTTACCACTCATAGCACATTTTGCCAAACTGTTCTCTTGATCATTGCATTTCCTGGCTTCTTTGGGTAGTGGGAGGGAAGTAGTTTCCTGGAGTCAAGGGGTTATTAATTATTTATTGTGGGATTGATACTGGTTTCCTTAAAAGAGGCCCAGTCTATGCCTTCTTTAAAGAGGGATTATTGATTAATACCTGGACATTTTTTTAAATATAGATGGTTCAGAATCAACTACAAAGCACTCTAGAGATAAGGATTATCTGGACCCATTCTAGGCATCATTGGTTGCTCAGTTGGACTTCTGGCCTGACTTGGACAGAGTTGGTATGTCTATCCTGGTCTTGTACAACTTCTCATCAACCATGATATCATCCTGGACTGTCTGTCATGGATAGATATTGGGAGTAGTAGTTCTACTCCTATCTTGGTAGATGGTTCCAGTCATAGTGATAGGGAGGAGAAATCAATTTAATGGTTCCTCCTTTGTACTGTACTTCAGGGATTGGTTTTCTCCCTCTTTCTATATAAAACCACTTGGAAATGCCATTTTAGCTATTTGAGAAGATACCCAGCTATACACATCAAAAACCCAGACTGCTCTGAGATGCTGCCAAAGTGAAATTTAAAGTGCTGGTGTTAACCCATAAAGATTTTTATGGCTTGAGGCTCAGTTACCTATAGGACCATATCTTCCTACAGAAGTCAATTACAATTGTGGCAGAAGAAATAGAGATTGTTCCTTACTTTTGCAGGATTGGAGGGAGGTCAGACAACTGGAAGTATTGTTTTTTTACTGGCAGTGCCAGAATGATCTCTGGTTGAGGTTAGGTCCCGTGTTCCCGTGTTGAACATCCAACCCTTCCAAATGCCATTTGGGTCATGATCGTCTTTGTTTGGGTTTTATGGGTTTTCATTTTTTTTATTTTCGTATTTTTGTTTATTCTACTGGTAAGCTACTCATTGTCTATTGGATTGCAATGAGGTACAAAACTGAATCAATAATAATAAATACTGATAAAATATAAATGTACTATCTAGGCTATTTATGAGAATAGCAAGGGGTAAAACTCATTAAAATGTTATAGTATTAATAAAATCTTTGCAAATTCCTTGGGAGATCCTTACCTCTTCCTTGGTCTTTTTGGATATAACTCTTAGCCAATCGCCAATCATGCTCAAGACAGCAGCAAAATATGCAAGACCCACCAGAATCCAGAACCACACAACTGGTTTGTAAAAGTCAAAATATTCAATATCTGATCCCCCTAAAAATAAATCAGATAAATATAGATTTGTATTGGACACCTGTTACCGCCCATTTATATTTCTTTACTATTTATTAAAAGTTATTAACTTCACAGAAAAACACAGGTGAGACCAAAATCAACTCAATATTAAATCAACAGATAGAATTATATTACAAGCAGTTTAGAACTTTAACACAATTTCAGTGGTAAAGATAACTTGTTCTTAAATCAATAGGTTTTTCAACATAATGCTAAATTGTGATTTGGTATTCCATGAATGTGTATTCTGATTTTCAGAAGTATCTACTTCTGCTTTGAAATTGAACACTTTCTCCATTAAACTGGTAAAATCTTACTCAGAAGGATTTGCCCAAATTACTTGTCCTTCTATAATAGCAAGGGTCAACCTATGATCATACCTCCTATTTTTAATGTTCATGGAATGTCAACCTCCTAAGTCATATTAACAATCCATGTTCTTACCCATCAACTTGATTCAAACAACCATCTAACAAACCAGCAATGCCAAAAATGAATGACACTAATGGAGATCTCTGAACTTTCTAACAGCTCCCTTCAATCAGCCAGCTCCAACCACCAGTTCTACTAGCAATATAGGAACACAGCAACCTTTCTCTTTCCAAACCTTCCATTTTTATTTTATTTATGTACTTGTATTGATGGTGTCCTCAAAGATTGGGAATTAATAGTAATTGTCCCCAATTTTAAGAAAGGAAAGGAAAGAGCTGCCAGCAAGTTAATACAAAACAAACTGGTTAACATAGTAAGTTTTACAATAGGCCTTGTACTAAAAGTTGATAGACTCGTTTCTCATGGAAACATTTGCCACTAATATGAAAGAGAAAGGCTTTAGAGAGGAAAGACACAAAATATGCCAAAGAAGTGTACTGAGCCATTAGTTTTAGAGATATACAAGCCAAGGCTTGTACTTTATGTTGCTTTTACTGATTTTAATGCCTACATTTCTTCAGAGAAAACTAAAAGCTGTATCAATTAAATGTTGATTGCTTGCTCTTAGATCTAAGAGCATGTGAATACTGTAGTTAGGGAAGGATGCAATGGATAGTTTTCCTATTTAAATACTTTCTACTAAATTTCTACTATTTACTAGAGTAAATAAAACTCATCAATGGACAGAGATAAAATTAAGAGATAAAAGCAAGAAAAATGATGTAAGGATTTTATGATTTATGAATTTAAGGATTAAAAGAGTTAAAGAGGAAGGTAAAAGTATTAAGATGGAAATTACTCAATAGAAAGAAGGAGGAAGATATATTTCTATGTTTTCTTTCCTTTTTTTACTTTCCTTTTTCTCATTTTTAATCCTTTCTTTTTTAAAAAAATTTAATCTCTTATTGTATTGAAAACTGTAATAAAATATCAAAGAAGAATAAAATTTTTGAAGAAAAAGAAGAATTGAGACTTTTAGGGACCTGGAGACTAAAATTTAGGATGAATGGTTGTAGGAATTTCGGTATGGCTAATCCAGTGAAAAGGATTAGGGGTGACATGATAGCAGTGGTCTAATATTTGAGGGGTTGCCACAAAGAAGAGGGGATCAACCTATTTTCCAAAGCACTAAAAGACAATACAATGGATGGAAACTAATCAAGAAGAAAACTAAGGATAAATTTCCAAACAGTGAGAACAGTTAACAGTGGAACGACTTGCCTCCAGAAGTTGTGGGTGCTCCATCATTGAAGGCTTTAAAGAACATACTGGACAACTATTTAACTGAAATGATATAGGGCAGTAATGGTGAACCTGTGGCACATGTGCCAAAGGTGGCACTCAGAGCCTTCTCTGTGGGCACATGTCCCACCACTCCAGCTCAGCTCTACCACATTTCTCCATGGCGTTTCTCGCTATCGTTTGCAGGAAAACAGACGTTTCCCTGGAAATGACAATACAGAAGCTCATGAAAGAAAAAAGATTTTGCTTCTTGTCTTGAAAAGTTGCCAATGTTGGGATGCCCCGCCTCCTGCTGGCCAGCTGGTGTTTGGATCTCTGACACGTGCGTGCATGTGTGCACGATCGCTAAAAGAATTGTCATCACTGGTACAGGGGGTTGACTCTCTTATTCTGTGACCATCATCTTCATTCCTTGGATCATTGTTTCTCTACCTTTACTTTAAGATGTGTGCATTTGAATTTGAAGGCCACACATTTTAAAGTTGCTCTGGCTGAGAAACATTGCCTTTGATAAACAGAAAGCTATCTGTATGCTGCACAGAATACAGAAAAAATTCAGAAAGTACTTGTCCTTCCACAACAAGGGAACCAGTTATATTCCAGCTGTGATTAAGCTTTCTATCATCATATTTGGCACAATATTTGGAACCTATAATAGGTATAACCCTGCTGTCTACTGAGATGGTGGCTTACTGTGATAGATTATGGTAGAATTTCCTTAAATATAGTAGATAAGAATCCCGTTATGCAATATGGCATAATAAGGTGAAGGCAGGTGATAAATATTTTAGGGCTGCAAGCACACAAGGCTTCCTGGGCTCCTGTTGCTTAAAGTATTCAACAATTCTGACCATGTGAGGTAGGACTACAATATCTGGCTGCTTAAATGCATGCTGTGATGCAGCTTAGATGTGATCTGCACAAGAGAGTTTTTTGGGGGTAGGAAGTGTTTTGAGTTGACTAAAGAGGTGAGGGTGATACCCTTGGGAACTCAGGCCTGCTACTGGAAGAAGGGGCCAGTATCACTTTGTGTGGTCATCCCTTTCATGGTTTTAGCAATAGCAATAGCACTTAGACTTATATACTGCTTTATGGTGCTTTCCAGCCCTCTCTAAGCGGTTTACAGAATCAGCCTCTTGCCCCCAACAGTCTCGGTCCCCATTTTATTATTTCCCGCTTTGTGTGTCTGATTTATGCCTGTTTCTGCATCTCCCTACTATGTCATTATGAATGTTCACACCCCATAGTCATATGATTATATTTCATGTACTCAGCAACCAGATCTCATTTGCAGCCATTTGCAGAATCTTGCAATCACATGACTATGGTTGTTTTTGCAAAAACCCAGTTAACTTCCAGTTCTCAAAAAAAAAGTCTCATAACATTTTTCCTAATAGGTTTGCTTAATGACCACCACAGAAAAAGGTTATAAGATTGAGTCTGTCACATGATGATCCACTTTGCAATCACTACGACTGACAACCATAATGGGTAGGTTCCAGTAAGGACATACCTGTATTTTTGGCATTTCATGGCAACATGCGGTAAAAGCTCTAGTGCATGTTTAATAGTACTTTCAATTACAAGTTAAGCAATTTCATTCATTCCAGTGAATTAGTGAAATTGCTGAAATCTCTGTCTTAATATTCCAGGCCACTGTTCCAGTCCTTAGTCAGTGGGCAATCTGATCATCAGCACCAACATATTAAACCTAAAAATCAGTCTAGTGACACTAATTATGGATGTATTTAAACCTGGCAGGGCATAAATGCTGAAATACATAAATAAATAAATAAATAAATAATGCA
>JAEANM010002942.1:0-23352 GCA_017656035.1 Myanophis thanlyinensis | reverse complement strand
CTTTATTGGCCAAGTGTGATTGGACACACAAGGAATTTGTCTTTGGTACATATGTTCTCAGTGCACATAAAAAGAGAAAAAAAGTACATTCATCAAGAATTATAAGAAACAACACTTAGTGGTAGTCATAGGGTACTAAATAAGCCATCAAATCATACTAGGAAATAATAAAACAACATAAATCGTAAAGATACAAGCAACAAAGGTATAGTCATAAGTGGGAAGAGATAGGTAATAGGAAGGATGAAAATAATAATAGTAATACAGTCTTAGTAAATAATTTGAAGTGTTGTGGAATTAATTGTTTAGCAGAGTGATGGCATTTGGGAAAAAAACTGTTGTGTCTAGTTGTTTGGTGTGCAATGCTCTATAGTGTCATTTCAAGGGTAGAAGTTGAAACAATTTATGTCCAGGATGTGAGGGGTCTGTGTAACTATTTTCACAGCCCTCTTTTTTTATTTGTGCAGTATAGGGTCCTCAATGGAAGGCAGGTTGCTAGTAATTGCTTTTCTGCAGTTCTAATTATCCGTTGAAATCTGACTGTCTTGTTGGGTTGCAGAGCCAAACCAGACAGTTATAGAAGTGCAGATGACAGACTCAGCAATTCCTCTGTAGAACTGAATCAGCAGCCATTTTTTCGGGGGTCAAAAGAAAATAAGATCTGGGCTTCTTTTTGGAGAAACACAGAAGTTGCAGTAACCAATATTAGAGACATAGCCTAAGACTTCAGCATATGCTGCATACTAGAGATTGCTCAATACATTTGTTTCATTCACATTTTATGGAAAATAATTCACAGGTCCAACATTTCAAACTATTTTGCAGATGGGAACTCAAATATTTAATTTAGAATAAAGGCAGGATATAATTTCAAATACCTTTCCCAAGTGTTTTGGCCTCTATGATCTCACTGATACGGCCTGGTCCCACTCCATTCTGAGCTGTCAGAGTAAACTTGTACCATGTGCCACACTTCAGCGTTTCCAATCTATAGGAACGTTCACTAGGGCTAATGGGAAAACTACCCCATTGTTCACTGTTGTCTTCAGAGTATTGCAGTATATAACCTATCAAAGATTAAAACAAAAACAAAACATAGTCCAATACTGCAGAGTACTCTGATTAATTAGATTAAAAATATATAAATAAAGGAGTATTTCTACATCAGAGGGACTTGAAATTCTTCTGCATCTCCTTGGATTTTTTTTTTTTTAATGGGAGATGGGACTATATTTCTAGAATGTGGTGAGTTGCCAGTTTTAAATGGGATTATTTAAATTAAATTTCTCACTGAAGAAGAAAGTACAGTTTAAAGACCTCAATCTTGTTCTGGTTTTGTAATTAGGGACACTTTTTATTATCTTCAGATGATGTGCCAATTTATGCCACTTGAAATCCTTTTCTGGAAACAAGATGATAAAATGATAGATTACATGCTGGTAACCTCCAGGTTTCAATGTAGTAATGCCCTCCATGTGGAAGTACAAAGGGTCTTTGGGTTTATTCCAGAAACACTTATAGTGATACTGCTGCTTTGTCTGACAATTCAATTTGGTACAAAATACAAAGCACCAATCATTAATAATAACAATAACCCTGCCTTAAATCTAGACTCTGTGAGAATATTTACCTTTCTGTATGAACTTCCAGGGTTTACTGAGATCAACTGAGGAAGTTCATCTACGACTGTTATGAACTGATCTGGTCCTGATTCAAGTTAGTTTTCTATGCTGTTCTAATTATTTCAATTGCTCTCCTTGCAAAGTTGAGTATCATTTTGACCTGGCTTGTAATTGATTACGTTGTATTTAAGTATTAATTATATTTATTTTATTTGCTTTTATTTTTATTTTAACAATTTTAATGCTTTATTCAAAGCTGTTGAGAGAATTCAGTAATTAACAATATCCCAAATTAAATATAATATCGATCCATGAACCTAAATTAGGAATGCTAATAATTTTTTTATTACCCATTCTAGGGCATATCATGCAAGATTTTGTTAGCTAAATGTTAGCTTTTGTTAGCTAAATTCTGATTCATATGGGACACTATTATTCAAATCCTTACTGTCAAATAAGCAGCATTATTCAAATAACTGAACTTTTTGATAAGCAAAACCTAGCATAACCTGTTGGGATGAAATGGCAACATGTAAGGCACTACTTTTTTTAAAAAAAAATAACATTCTGGCATTGAAATGGAACTATTGAATGTTACCTCGAATAGAGCTGCCTCCATTGTCTCCAGGTATCCAGGAAAGAGTGATGGAGGAAGAGGTGGTTTTGGATACAGTAAGTCTAGGCTGGTCAGGTGGAACTGAATAAGAAACAGTTAAAAGGAGAAATGAAGAATAGTTTGAGTAATCATTTGATTTTAAATAATTTATCACATAACTAAGGTGGGAAAATAAGCAAATCATATCTGTCAATGTGTCTGCTAATATGACATCTTCAATTAAAACATAGCAGGAACATTCTCTTTCCTTGACTATTCAAATATTATATAATTTTAGCTGGCATTCGTAATCATATTTTTGCCCTTGACTTTTTCACCACTACAGTCCCTGCATAATCATCTTCCAGAAGGCAGAGAAAATACCTTTCCAACTATTCCTATATATCAGATATATCACCCTTTTATATATGGCTGAACTCCAGTTCCCAACATTACTCACAATTAGATCTATTGATAGGCTGGTGAAAGTCAGAACAATGCACTACTGTCTCCAATGATTTGTATGTCACTGAAGAATAACATCCGCGTCAGTAAGTCACCACTGAAAGCTAATTTAACATGCTCTTTAATATAAAGCACTCTACTGTGTTAGCCTAGAACAGGGGTAGGCAATTACAGCCCCTTCATGACTCGTGGACTTCAATTCCCAGAATTCCTGAGCCAGCATGGCTGGCTCAGGAATTCTGGGAATTGAAATCCACGAGTCATGAAGGAGCCGTAATTGCCCACCCCTGGCCTCGAACAAGGAGTTTATTCATGATTAAAACAGACATGGATAAGTGTGTTGTGTGAACATAGCAATTTAATCAATTCTTACAATTTGAAAGTTTCCTGTAATGCTCAGAATAAATCTGCTTCCAAATCATTTATATATACTGATTCTAGTTCTATGAACCAAAGAATATATCCATTGTATAGTCTTTGAAATATCTGAGAGCTGCTATTATTCTCCTAGTTGCTTTCCAGAGACACACACTATGACTTTTCCATCTCCATTTTGAAATGTTCTACTATCCTGATAATAATAAAAATTCCTTAAGCTAAGAAATAGTTGCAGTGAAAGAAGCATTGTTAACTTACCTTGAACTTGCAAATTCAAAATAATTTCATCTGATCCCCAGTTATTAGTAGCCACACAACTGTAATATCCTGAATCTTCTGCCTTCACAGTATGGATAACAAAGCTGCCATTGCTAAAGATGCTTCTTCGCCCATCAATCATCACTAGACTGGGTGTCCCGTTACTGCCTCACAGGAAGCAAAAATCATACATTAAAGAAGTTACAACCAATATAACTTAGATCTGGGGTTAGTTTTAAAAATACAGAAGGGGAGAGGGAAATACCTGGAAAGAAAATCACTTAGCTCAATAGCAAGATTATTCAGATTCAATGATACAAAGCTATAGATATACAGTAGATATATAAAAAGAATCAAAACTAAAACCCCAAACAGAAGCATCTACTAGTAGAGATTAATGTATGTTTGATTATTACAGAACGATCTGAAATTCAACATTGTGATGGATTTCATTTGTATATTGAATGGTGCTGCAATGGTTAATTTATTACAATTTTTGCAACAAGCTAAGAAATAAATGGATGCTTGGAACAATTCTACCTTCTCATCAGCCAGCCTCAGGAAGTAACAAGGTATAAGAATGTCAGAAGCACAAGTAGCAATAGGGGAGCATGAACTACTCCCCCCCCCCCGAGAGTTTGAAGATGTTTTCAGGTTTGGACCTGGCTGGGAAATGTGAACTGAGAGCATTAGGCTCTAGTTTCCCAGTTTTGAGTAGGTCTCTTGTCTCAGGTGACAGCAAGACAGGGAGATGGCAAGGAAGCAGATCAGATATATAGCTCAGGTGGTTGCTGGATGAGTTGAGTGTCTGAGGGGATTGTCTGACTTAATGTTGAGCGTGACCTGTGCTTGATGACAGGGAATTCCTTGGGCAGGGAGGGAAAGTCATGGTGGAATGGGATTTTAGATGTGATGGGCAAAGGCCACATTCAAAAAAGATGGTAACTTAAGTAATCACTCCCTCCAAGTTCTTAGTCCTCATTCCAGGAGGCATGGATCTAGATCCTTGAAATCCAGGCCCTTCAGTTGCTACAAGGAAGTTTTTTTTAATGATGATAAAGCAGACTGGCATAGTTTTTGAAACCAGAGAGAGGAGGAGGAAATTCCTCTCATAAAAAACTCCCTACACATGTTTTGGGTTTGGCATTAGTCTTGATCTCAGGAATGGTAATGCCAGTGGAGGAGGGCTAGTTACTGTCATCCATGAATCTTTGAGGGCATCAAGACACATTCACCATAGAAAACCAGATGTGAGAGCCTATTTGGGTCACTTTGTGCCCTTTGTAACTCCTCCCCCTCCACTGCAGAGTAGGATCTGTTGTAGCCGAAAACCCGGTCCAAATCGGTGAAGGAAAACTCAAGAAACCGGGTCCGTTTAGATGACCGCAAGGGGTCCCATTTTATTTAAACCACGAGTAAAACTCACGATGCGGATCATGTCAGTCAAGAAGCAAAATCTTAAGGGAAGCCGCGGCTTTTTATATTTGCCGCGACTTCAAAATCCCACGCTTCCCATTGGCTGGTGGGCCAGCCAATGGGCATCGACGTCCCGGCAGCCAATCAGCTGTCGGGTCGTCCGTTCAAGATGGCGGACCTATGTGAGGACTTCGGCCGCGCATGTGCAGTATACAACAGGATCTCTGCCAAGATTGCTTGACTTGATTCCAGGTAGGTGGTAGAGGTCTCTTAGCTAGCAGCTTTAGGGGATTTCAACCTGCCTTCCCTTAGTGAGGAGTCTGGAGTGATCCAGAAGTTAATGGCTGCCATGACAATAATGGACACGAGCCAACTTACTGAGGTCCAACACAGGAGAGGTCACACATTAGAGGTTTCTATCTCAGGGGAAACATAATGTGATTTTAAACTGGAGGAATGATCATGGGCAGATCGCTCTGATTGCTGTGGAGTTTTGTGGTATTATATTGGCCCATTCAAAGCATCTGATATATCCTATGGTTTTGAAGGGGCTCATGGGAAGTAGCTGAAGATTCTCATGGACAATTTGGCTGAGTTTGTGGTAAACCACCAGAACAAAGGAGTGAATGGGGAATCGGATCAGAGCACCACTCCCTAATTCTACATCCACTGCAGCTCCTTAGTTTACGGAGAAGCTCAAGAAGATGCAGAGGAGACCCTCTGGAGGGCATGTGAAAGAAAACCTGTCTTAAATCTGACCCAAAACTAGCACAAAATCATATTTTAATTTATAGAGTAGCGATTCAAGTGGCAAAAAGGAGATATTATGTCACCCATTTTGCATCTGCTGAATGTCAGCCAGTGCCCTTTTTAAGACACCCTTTTGCATGGCTTTCTAAAAGGTCTCTGTGAATTTCAAAGCATTTGACAGGCAAAACCATGTAATTTCTAGAGATGCTAGAAATAGAGCTAATGGAAGAGTCAATGGAAGAGTCTTGAGGTAGGCTCATTTGGAGACTGTGAGTCCCAAGGAAGTGAATTACTTTGCAATACTTTGAAATACTCTGCAACATCAATTCTGCTACTTCCTAAACAGCTTTGTGGCTGGTTAAACACGGTCACCACCCTGAGCCTTTTGTGGGATGCTCAACATACAAGGTATTTTCTCATATAGATAAGGGAAACAAATTAATTAAATAAAAGGGTGTACAGTCCACCCAGTCACCCACCCAGAAATCACTTTTATAGAAAATGCTGAAGAGCTGAGGAGTTGCTGTATCTAGTTGCTGCCTGTTTGGAACCAGACCAACAACTGAGGCCATTGCAGCAGAATTGACAATGAAAGCCATAGCTGTAGACAATGCAGCTATGAGGGAGGACAGGCAGTGTGAGCATGAAGATGAGCAGGTCAGGTTTATTGTTTATTGTTGGATATCAAGAGCTGCCTGTCCCACCTAAGCCTGCCAGGCTTTAGTCTCTTCCTCAGAATTTAACAACTAGCTAGATAGCATGCTGGCTGATTACTTGGTTGGTTAAGCCTTGTTGCAGAGGTATTATGCTGCAATTGAACGAATCACAAGTAAGTGTCCTTATGTGTCCTGGCTGAAATCACTATAGTATTGAAATACAATAGTTTGAGAGAATCTGATTTTTCAGAGATCAGTGGAAATTAAAAAATCAACATCTTAACGCCACCTGCTGGTTGAGGTTTACATTACAGTCACCTTGGATATACTGTACAATAACACTCCCCCCCAAAAAAGTAGTACTGTATTGACTTCAGAAAAATATTTGTTACTTTGTTTACATTGGTATAGTGTTGATTCACTATTCTTTAATCTCAAGGATTAAGTACACCTGCTATCAATACACATGGAAACAAAAGAAACCTAATTTGGAGAAAAATTGGAGCAAACAATCTCCTTATAATTTTCCTTATACCCTTTTTACATTTATATATAAAACATACTATCCTCAGCAGTGTCAGTTTAAAGGTGGAAGGACTTCAGTTACAGAATACAGCAAGATCTGACTGAGTGATGAATTATTTATGGTAATTAAGTGGAAAAAAAGCAAATGTGAAAAAAGACCATAGAAACAAAAACATCCTAATACACTAATTTGTAAAAGAACTTTGTAAAATGCCTGGCAACAAAAGATTAGCTGAAACCCAATAATAAGAGAGGTGTTATTTGATATGTTGGAGGTAATCCCTAACATCTGCAAAAATACAGAGACCGTAAATTCAAGATAGGCATTCTTCATGTTAAAACTTCTTAACAAGAGCCTGTATCTACCAGTGGTGGAAGCCAACTGGTTTTGCTACCGGTTCAGTACACGCATGCTTTATGTGTGCATGCACACCAACCACACTGCTTCACAGCTTCTAAATTGCTTGCACTTTCTTACTGGAGGCTGCCTGGGTGATTGGGAAGGCTGCAATTCAGGTGAGTAAAAACAAAGGAATAAAGAGCAGGGGCGGGTAGATGGGCCCAAACTTCATCAGGGGCGGATGGGCAGGGTCAAACGTTATCGCTGCTACCAGTTCGGTAGAACCGGTGTGATCAGGCTGCATTTCACCACTGGTATCTACATATGTTGAATTAAATTAAATAAGCAGGTGGAAAAGAGTTCAAGTAATCCCAGATTAGGCAGTTTATAGATTAATCAGGTCTATGATTAAGAATGACTGGGAGTTGATAACAAGGAGTCACAAAATAACTCAGAAGATGTATAGTACTTTAGACTTTGTGTAAGCACTGGCCTACTCTGCTGTTGCACCTAGCTTTTTTCGGACTTGGGATGGGGCGCTTAAAAAAAGATACTGCTTCTTTTAGCAGTTCATTCATTAAAATTAATGCAACTCTTAAAGCATCCATATCTTGTTTTTCTGGCTTAAATGAACTTTGAAAGGAAATAGGATGTTTTCATTAAATGCAGAGAAGAGAGGTGCTCATATTCATATGAGATGTAATTCTTCTGAATCACTTTCAAAGCATGCATTGGCCTAATTACAATCCTTCTCTTCCTTTTCTCACATATCTGATGACATAACAATCTTTATTTGCACTACACACATAGTTGTTGGTTACCTTTCTTTCATCCATTTAACGGTAGGTACAGGATCTCCAACTGCTTTACAAGGGAGAATAATATCCTTCATCCATGGGGTTGTTACTGTGCCACTGAATGTCAAAATTCTGGCTGGAGCTAAGAAATGAAGGGAAAAAAGGGCTAAAATGCAGAATAATATGTCATCCCTTTCAAGAGGAGAAAAATAGGAAATGGAAGAGGATTATGATGATTATAAAAATGTCTTACTTTGCTTACATTGACTAATTTATTTCAATCCATTTTACCAGTTGCTTAGTGGAACACAATATAATGTAACATTTGCTGAAAAGATGGCTGCAAAACAGTGATCCTCATGATAATAATGAATAAAAATAAACATCATATTATTATTGCTTTCTTGCTTGCACTGGAAGAAAACACTAAAGATGTTCAGAGCTACTGTTTGGTATGCTTTAAGACAGGGGTGTCAAACTCACATCGTCATGGCGTGGTCATGTAACATATCACAACTTTTTTCCCTTTGCTAAACTGGCTGTGGGCATGGCTAGCACATGATGCATACGGTCCATCGGCTGTGAGTTTGACACCCCTGCTTTAAAGTATCTTTTCATGTGAAGTCATCATTCCTGGAACCTTATTGTGGGGAAAAACTTGAAATGAGTTAATGCTTATATTTCTCAGAAAGAGAAAGATATAAAGAAATAGTTTGGAGGTGCCATAGATTTTCAGAGATTGCACTTTTTAAAATTATTCACTGAAAAACTGGGACAAACAAACTTGTGTATGTCCTTTGAATTTTTATATCTTCTTTGTCTCTTTAATGGAAACCTGGAAGGATAAAATGAAGTGAACCAATAAAAAACAACATGCGCAAATGGAAGGGGAAAGGGAAAGGGATAGAAAATGGAGCAGAGATAAAATTTTCAAGTAGGTGTCTGAATGGCCAAATTCAAACCTGACTACTTAAAACAATTTCTAGAAACTTCTTTTTATAAAACAGTAGCTGACAAGAGATGAATGCAATTCCAATCACTGTAGGTATCATAGTGGCTCAGCAGAGATTAAGTCCAAGTACCACTTTGAAAGGAAAGCGGGAACTGTCTATTCTGTGAAAAAGATGGAAGAATTTCTTCAGGCTCACAAGTCTGCTTATGTGTTTTAACTGAGTAAATTAATATATTGCTGTGTTCAGGTAGGCTGAAACTTGTTTAAGAGGATACTTAAGGATGAAACATTCTGTAGCTGAAGATGTTCTTTCTTTACTTAGATTGTTTAGATAATTTAGATATTATCCATCAATAGAGAGCATATAAAGCAAATAAAACAAAGTACATCTAACTGCACAGTTAATCTTTCAAAGATTTGGTTAAAGTAAGTTCACAAAATGATACTTGAATAATCTGTTTCATTCAACAGAAAGCAATTAAAATGTCTTACACTAAACATGAATTGTTGTACATGAAAAGGTTGGGCATACTTTGGGATTCTAGTCTGCATTTCTACTTACTGTTCTCTGTCCTTGGCTAAACATGCTGCCATTTTTGCAGAAACTAAGTAAATTACACAGCAATTTTTCATCAAGTTTGCCTAATCTAGACATGTTGGAAACACCCAGCATGGCCAGAAGGAGGAATTGAGTATAGAGCTATCCTGGAATCACTGTGTAACTGCACAAGGCTATGATTGACACCTCCCGCCCCTTTAAGTTCTTGAAGTCTTATCTCATTATTCCCAGGAGTAGGTTGCTAGACTGTGGAAATTCCTGAATTATAGGCAGAACATAATAAAAGTAGTTTGCTTGAACTTTGCCTATGTGGGTCTAGTTATTCACACCTGGCAAGACATCACATATTATTAAGGGGTGCAAAAGGGCTCGATCACACTGCTGAATAACTTTTATGGGGATCTGGATGAGGATAGTGCATCCCTTCGTCCCTGCATATCGTACCATGTATGACTGTGTATGTGACCAATAAAATTTGAATTTGAATTTTATTAGACCTCCCACAAGCTTTAGGTAACATCAATTGTGACATTCTTCCAAATTGTTTTGAGAGAGAGGCCATACTCTTAAGAGAGCAGGTCAGTGAACTGAGGGTTCTCCTACACTGACAATTGCTGTTAGATGGAATTGTGCAGACCATAATCATAAGTGCCTTTCCCCAGAACTAACTAATGCACCAGCTGCAATTCCATCTAGCTACACAAGTATTTGTAACATACCTCATCTTAATTTGGTCTACTTCAATGTGGAGCTGCCTCAACCAGTCAAAAACTGTAGTTGGTCTAGAATGCAGTGACCTGTTTACTGGCAGATATTAATTATGAAAAGCACATAGTACCTGCATTGCAGGTGTTGTAGTGATTGCCAATAGATTTCTGGGTCAACTCAAAATGCTGGTTCTGATATATAAGATGCTATACAACATGATTTCAAGTCATCTGCAGGACTATCATCTTCAGTCAGAATTGTCCTGCCTAGTATATTCATCACAGGAGAAGCTATGTGTTGTTTGTTCCCTGTTTCCGTGAAATGAGGAGGCATTGCTTTTCAATTGTGGTCCCAATTTTATGGACCATTTTCCCTCAGAAATTATACTTGCACTCCTTATAATAGAATTTTAAAACTTGGTCAAGAATGAGCAATTCTAGAGATGGTTTGGCATTAATTAGTTCATTGATACCCATCATTATTATTGTCATATCTATTAATATTTTTGTATGATGATGGGTCTGCAAATTTTATGATGATGGGGATGCTGTTCATCCTTTAGAATATCAATCACCAAGAATATTTGAAATGTTGATTACAATTTGTAGCTATAAGCTACCACAGCATTTTTTCAGCCAAGTATATTAAGTAGAAGCAACAGCTCACAATGAAGAGCATACTTACTATAGGGCAAGACTCTGATTTAAATCATTTCGACCAGCATTACACAAACAAAATAAAAATAAATGAAATGTTTAATCTCATTGGTTATTTTATCTAAATATTATGTTAAAGAAATTCATTACAACTGGTGCTTCTGGAACAAATAAAGCAATGAAGCATTATTTCACTTTGGACACTACTAGGCCACATTAATAGGAGGAAAATAAGGTTTCAACATCTTCCCTTAAGATGATGGTATAGGGCATTGAATATCAAAACAACCAGACACAAAGACAGTTTTTCCTCCATGCTATTAGTCTGTTACCCAACTAATTTCCACAACACTGTCTAACAGTGATGTCAAACCACCTAATAAGGCTATATTACTTACTATCCTTCTTATCTGTCCTATTACCTATTTCCTTATATTCTTATGACTCTGACTTGTTTTTGTATCTCATGAATTATTTCAACTGTTTTTATTTAATATCCTATTATGATTTATGTTTATTGCTTTAGTATCCTATGACTATCACTGAATATTGTATCTATGATTTATGATGATTGTATTTTATGATTATGATTATCACTTGTCGCTTGTTTGTACACTGATAGCTTATGCACCATAGACAAATTCCTTGTGTGTATCCAATCACACTTGGCCAATAAAGAATTCCATATACATGATGATCCTAAAATTATGATTATGGCCTGTTCAAGAAATATGTCTACTTATTAGGAGAATTGTGCTAACAAATAAAGTTAAGATACAAAACACAAAACCAAATATGCAATAAAATACACAAAATATACAAAAATACACACAAACAAACCAAAAAGTAAAATACTATATACAAAGTTAGCTTGGTTGATCAAAAGGAATAGAAACGAATGAAACTTAGCTAATAACATTATGTTAAACTCCTAGGAGATGTTAATAAGGCACAGGAAACAGAAGAGGCATGATGACTCATTAATTAATTGAAATTTGCCACTTAATAATCAAAAGTATATGTAAACATGGAGATTAAACTTATCCTTTTTCTTAAAAACAGAATTAGTTTTTCTTTGTCCTATGGCATGCATTACTAATTCTTTGCCCTATAAAAGTGTTTTTAGCAATAAGATTGCTAGATCTCTATTTATAGCATGCTGCGTATAGGATTGTTATTCACACTTTAGCCAGAGATCTGGAATATTAAACTTTAAGAGTTTTAAACATTTGTGCAGCCATCATGTCTGCTACCTACTGCTTTCCTGATTCTTGTTTCTGTAGAGATCATTTAGTGACATTCAAAGTTACAACACTGAAAAAGTGACTTATTACATCCCCATGGTCACGTGATTTATATTCGGATGCTTGACAACTGACTCACACTTATGATGGTTGCAGTGTAGTGGGGTCATGTGATCACCTTTTGCAACCTTCTTGAGAAGCAAATCAATGGGGAAGCCAGATTCACTTAATAACCAGGTTACTAACAACTGCAGTGATTCAGTTAGCAAATATGACGAGAAAAGTCCTGAAATGGGGCAAAACTCACTTAACAAATTTCTCCTTTAGCAACATAAATTTTGTGGTTGTAAGTCAAGGATGTAAGTCAAGGACTACCTGTACTTTTCTCCCGCCTTGTTTTGGAATAAATTAAATATTACTTGGAATAAAATAAGTGATGAGGAAGAGTAGAAATGACTGGTAGATACAAAAGTTGCCATTACAGACTGTCTTCCATATGATATAATCTAGTTCTCTTGGTTCTAACTTTAAATGGCTTAAAGGTGATTGGATGGAAATTTTGCCTTCCTTATACTAAATGGCTTTTTAGTCCCTGTCACTTAGTAATTCTATCAAGTTGCATATTGTACAATTTTGAAGGGCAGAATCCTCACCTTTAGCTAATGGTTCCACGGTGATAATTTCACTGCTGTTGCCCCTTCCTGCAGCTGTTACAGCCACAACCCAGACACTGTATTGTCTATTCCGGCTCAAATTAGGGATTCTGTAGGAAAATGAGTCAGGAGAAGCTTCAAATTCGCTGATTACCTGTGATAGGAAAGACAAATAATTCCAAACAAAAGTAAACAATATACATATGTCGAAAGAGAGAGAAAGACCTGACATCTCAAACCAGACATAGGATGAAAAGCATGGTAGCAGAATTTACAATAGCAAGTTAATATCAATCTCTTTTTTAAAAAAAATGTTGTAATTCTATTTTGTATCACTATCTTAAGTAAATGTGTATATAGTCGGTTTTTAAAAGTCAGCCATGTAAATGCAATGAGAGCATTATTGGCACTGTGGACCATTTTTTTGACAGTAAAAATAAATCCTAGGTGTGTGGTGACTGGTCAGAAAAATCTTAAGACAGCAATGAATCAGTCTCAATCACATTTACCTGGGTACTTGCTGCAACTCATAGTAAAGGTAATACTAGCTGAGCCATTTATTTTTTCTGTCTTAGCTGTCAAAATCACATAGAAAAGTTTTCTGTCAATGGCCCTACTGGCCATTATATAAAATTACATTATCTTGACAAATCAACAAAGATCTTAAGTGAAATCTCCAGGGATTACTCCAGGAAGATAATGTAATTTATTTTAAAGAAAAAAAATACTGTTAGAAAAATTGTACAGATAGTCCTCAATGTATGACTACAGTTGAGCACAAAATTTCTGTTGCTAAGTGAGACATTTGTTAAGTAAGTTTTGCTCCATTTTACAATCTTGCTTGTCACAATTCTTAAATGAATCAATGCAGTTTTTAAGTTTAGTAACATGATTGTTAAGTGAATCTGGCTTCCTCATTAACTTTGCTTGTCAGACATTCAAAAAAGGTGATCACATGACCCTGGGACACTGCAACTGTCATAAATATGATGCTGTAATGGTTGTAAGTGCAAAAAATAGTCATAAGTCACTTTTCTCAGTGCTGTTAAAATTTTGAATGGCCACTGTTGCAGATCAAGGACTATCTGTACCCATGAATAATGTGGATAAAACCATCAAACAAATATATTGCAAGTGGTTCATAATATTGAAAGCTCCAGAAAAGTTCTTGCAGCCAAAAGTGGAAAAAGCTAATTAGAATATTAGGTGGAAATAATTCAGTATCCACGTATTGAACGTATTCTATAGTGGCTAATTTCAGTATCCACCTATTGAATGTATTCTATAGTGGCTAATTTTGGAAATAATTCAGTGTCCACTTATTGAACGTATTCTATAGTGGTTAATTTCTTTATAGTAATATTCCCGCTCCATCAAAATGTAACATTGAGCCTGATATTAAATAGGGATACTAGTGTCACCTAGTGGCCATTTTGAAGCACAACAATCTCCTTACGATTTCAAACTTCAAAACATAGTGAAGATACTATGTCAAAATCACAGTCATAATAAACCTGCAGTAAATTAGGACTGTAAAATCACCAGACAGTTTGATTTTATTCTAATGAACCATAAAGAAATTTAATTTAAATAATAAATTAAATTGTTTTAATTGATTTCATCTGAATAGATTTAATTCAAAAACAAAATCCTTTGATGTGATTTGGGTTCTCTTTCACTAAATGATAATGCAAATGGTTTGGCTGGAGAAAATAATGGCCCATGAGTTGTTCAAGAACACTTACAAAATTAGTTCATAGAACTAACTGATTAGTTGCAATTCACTATTTAGAAATGTCAATAGCTGCACTCACTAACCACCAAAGTTGCTAAACCAAGTAAACTACATTATAGCTTAGTGCAAGGTGTAAGCCCTAATTAACAAATTCTGGATCCTTAGAATTCTTTTGGGGAGGAAATGGCAGATTGAAGATGGCTCCATGAAGAGTGGATCCAATGACCAAGGTGGAATGAAGAGCCAGCGAGTAGACCAGCTTTTTTATAATTCCTTTACAGAGAAGAAGAGGGAATGAGATTGCTCAAAAGTGAGGCTTCTGAAGACAAATACACACAAAAGTCCTAACAAGAAGCAGAAGTGGTTTGGATAGGCTATATTTTCCTGCTCAACAACAGGAAAAAAAATGCCTGAAGGTAAGAGGTGCATGGCAGACCCTTAGGAGAACTGGGTGATGAGAATAATCATGTTGTTCCTCAAGGCTTACGTACTTTGGAGAATGTGGAGAGATGGAAATTCTAAGTAGCAGTTGATGTACAGGCTTACTGGGGAGGCTGCTGAAGGCCCTTGGCCTCTACTTGAGGCCTAGACTCAGTACAGCCCCCAAGTACCACTGTGCAAAGTGGCCTAGATTAAGGGAAGATAGGCAGGTGGGGTGGGGGTTAGAGCATGCCTGCAGCCAAATTGTATCATGTGACCAAGAGGATGATGCAACGGCCATAACTTGGAGATGGGTCATTTATTCCATTCAGCACCATCCTAATTTTGAACAGTCATGGAACAAATGGCAGATAAGTAAGGACTACTTATATACTTATTGTGATGAAGTTGGGAAATCACTTCTTAATACAACACTTTTTTGTTTATATGTTCTTATTTTCTTCTTTCCTTTCTATTTCTCTGTTTTTTTCCTCTTCTTTTCCTGTCTTTTTTGCACCTTCTACTTTTTATTTTTATTCTTTCTTTTTTCATGTTGTATTAGCTTACACCATTGGTTCTCAACCTTTTCTTCACCATGGACCCCCTTTAAATACTTTTTGTGGCCACAGAGCATGGCCACAGACCCCCCAAGGCAACTCAAGATTTAAACTGTAACATTTTTTCCAAGACTTTGCAGATCCCCTGTGACAACATTGCGGGTCCCTACGAGTCCACAAACCACACTGAGATTGAGAAACATTAGCTGTTCTAATAACAATATTTAATAAATGACTATAAAAGAAGAATTCTAGATGTTTCTGCAGAATAAAATGTTATATGATAGTAAGTAGATATATTTTGGAATTGTCTAGGATTCATTCTTCAATGGCAGCATGTGGATTTCATAGAAACACCAGACAGAACCAGTCATTTCCTGTTAACCTTCCTTGTATCTGATTTAGCACAGGGTCTTAAAACAATCTGTTCTTCTTTGACTACCGGCAATTTGCAAACCTATAGAGAATCCTGCATGTATCTCCTCAGAAGTAAGTCCTAATGAGGTAAATGGGACTTACTCCTATGCATATACAGTCCAGACTCCAATTTAGAAGACATTTGATGGGTTGCAATGTCCCTCCTACTACCAAAATCCAAATGTAAATAATCAATGGAATACAAATCAATAATTTTGGTCATGTGACCTAATGGTTAACTTACTGTGGGATATGGATGAGAGCAGAATACAGTATATTTCCGGATAATACCATTTAATTTGATGGGAGGTAACCAAGATACAAACACAGTAGAAGCTGATGCTGCAGCTGCTTTAACTCCAGCAGGAGGACCTGGAACTAGAAGAACAACATACAGCCAATGTTAGGCTGCACTTTTTTGATCAGTCACTGCAACCAAATTGGAGATGGCAAAGCAACTTTTGTACTGAATAGAACAGACTTATAAATATCTACGGTATGTATTTATTAATCAAATCTATATCTTTTCACAACAAGAACAAGCCTACAAGGTACTCAGCTGGGCTGAGAGAAAATGGAGCTCCTTCCACCCCCAAAACAAAGCACCTCTGCGAGGTGAAGTGACTGTGAACCATCCAGACCTATAGTGCAGAACTTTTTTTTCCCCCACCTGGTTGTTATTAACTTCTAGCCTATCTCGGACAGAAGAGCCAAACAAAATATTGTCAGAAGCTGCTTCAACACCTGCGATAATTTGTAAACCTCTGTACAATAGTGCCAGTGCAAGTTGAGGCTTAAACCTCAGCAGTATGCTGAATGTTTTTTCAACTGAGGTATCTCTTATTGTCTAGAAGGAAATGGAAATTATTTTTGAATAGTTTTCTTAATTTCCATAACCATGGCATTAATTTTAGAAAATTTATCAAAGGGTCCTGAAATAATGTAAGGTTTGCCTCTTGAAATTAAAATGGTATTGCTAGTGATGCAAATAGTTTTATCATGAAGATGAGAGAAATTTGCACCATTTGAGAGGATCTCTAAAAGTCAGGATGCATAAATGTGATAGGATTGTTCAAAAATGGTTCTACCTTAATGGGAGAATCCCTTTGTTTTTTTACTTTGTTTTTATGGAAGTGACTTGGGAGACTGAAACAAAGAGAAACAAACAAACAAACAAAAATGACAATTGGGGGCCCTGGTCTACATGGGTGGAAGCATATTCCACCAAGAAGGAAAAGTTATTATGATAAATGCAGTTGCCAGATCTCACCTAAAGCACATTGAGCATTTTTAAATAGAGTTGGAAATGGAAGGGGACCTAATGTAGCATAACTTATCAAATATTGCAAACATCAAATCTCAGTGAAAAACTAAAAATTGTGGCTACATTTTGTAGTGTCTCTCTATAACACACAAACACCCAGAGAGAGAGACAGACACATAACATTTATTTCAGGAAAGCTGATTCATGTTAGGGAAATAAGTCTAGAAGACTAATATTGTTAAGTTTCAGGATGCAACTAAATAAGTTAGAACCAGAATATAATTGTTCTTTGTCTTAGACAATCTGGAGTCTATATAAGTTAATATTTAAATGAGCCCCTAAAGATTAACTAGTAGGAGAGGGGATAGAATAGAAGGAAAAACTTAGATGGGAGGAGGCTAAAATACTGTATAAAATCCAGAAACCCTATCAGTTACGGCAGGCTGGGACTTACCATTCTAAAACACGTAGGACAGCATCCATTGTTTCCTACAGTGAGAATAGATCTGCCCATTGATTCTCATCGTGCGTAAGTAGCTAACTCAGTGAAGTTAAAAGAGCTTCTATTGTGTACTGGTGTTTTTGGTGGGATTCTGGACTAAAGTACATGCTGATAAGATACTAAGATAAAAGTGTACAGTGTGCGGAGAGTATTAGGTTCTGCCCATTTCTCTTTCAGATAATACATACATACACGCACATACATACAGTAGATATAAATAAAATGCTGAACAATGTTTCATCAAATAGGAGAAAATATTTCTTTAGTCCAAATTAGTACTATATTCTAGACTATTTTGCAGCAACTATGGATCTAGCTGAATGGATCTGTCTATTAAGGGACACAGATTCATTGTTTTAATTAAGGTTTTACAATGTATTACTTCTAATGAATGCAATAACTCAGTTCCCATGCTGTCACATACAACAGCCTGTGAAAATGCAATTTAAGCTTCGAGGATGGAGAGAAAATGACTGTGTTTAAATTTTAATGCTCAGTGAAATAAATCCTTAGATGGAAAAATAATTCTATAAATTACTCCATAAATAAATAATTCTATTTATAGTTTAAAAGAAACCCTAGAAAATGGAATAAATGAATATAAAAACCCAACACTCACTATCCTGTAAATGGAAATGATTTTCCCTGATTTCAACAAAGAATGAGCAAAAATGCAAATCTTAAAATTAGTCTTTTTATTGTTATCATAGTCAAAACAATTTTATGTATACCGACATAGTTAATTATGATTTTTAAAAGACAAGACTGAAAATGTAAGAAACATAAACACATACTGAATTGCTACTCTTCCTTATCTCCTGGATTTGTATTTATTGCATAAAAATACAGATTATATTTATCTTTTTACCATTTTATGAAGAAAATAATCTATGTGGCCAAAACACAGGAACTCCAGAGGCAATGCCCACTATTACTGATATTACTGTGATTCATTCAAAGCACATCTAAATTCAGAAACATCACAGGAAGATTTATTCCCAAACCTTCATAACAAATTATCCCCTATGATTTGCACCATAAACCAAGGTCACAAATTAGTAATAAACTAGGGGCATTTGCACCATAAACAAAGGTCACAAATTTATAATAAGCTAGGGGCATTTCTCTCTCTATCTTTATGGTAACATCCATCATCCTGGGCAGTTGGTCAATGGGGAGAGGTGATGACAAACTGTGACAGACTGCTCTAAGGAGACAATCCTACCTTCACCTAAAGATGTAGTTCATAGCAGGCCACAGAGAAATACCTAAGTTTCCATGATTATTGTCATAGTCATCATTTTTGTATCATATTTCAGTGAAGGTGAATTTATAGAGGTGACAACCTGAGCAAAATTCTAACGGTAGTGTTCCATTTCTACTAAGGATATTTTGGGTCTTACCATCCTCCTTTGTCCGTGTGAAAATCTGTTCACTCCTGACCCCATCTCCAGCTCGTGTGAATGCCAACACCTGGATGCTATAGTTGGTATATTTTTCCAAACCATCAAGCTCTAATGATGGTTGTACTGTAGTGACATTTTTAATTTCTCCCAGCTCTATAGAAACAAAAATTAATTTGAGTTAGTGACAGTAGCATTTTTCTCCCAATAAGTGGTACTTATATTGCTATGAGAACAGGCTGGTAAAACTTGTGACCAACAATGGGACTAAGTTTATTATGTTTATTAAATGAACATATTAAACTTCCATGCTGTGTATTTAATCAAACATTGTGATTGTCTTGGGGATAGAAAATAAACATGTCAAATACTTTGAAACTCCTAATGTGCCGTTTTTTTCTCCACTGTTTATTGTTTAAGTACACTGAGTACATTATTAAGATATAGGGATTGGGAAATGATGTTAATTTGTTGTTAATTCCTGAAAATGTGCTAAAAAAATTTAATATGTCATGTGCATTTAGAAAAATGATTACAGAGATCTTTTTTGTTGCAAAGCAGATTGAAGTAAGAGACAAAATGGATCTTGGTTTCTTTTGTGGGAAACCAAACATTTTGCATCCAGTGAACCCTTTCATTTTGTCCTGCTCTAGTGGAAGGAATAATTTCAACTTACCTTTTTAAAAATATATATTAAGATACATAACTTGATTACTTAACCAAGAATAATGGTGTGTAAATAGCACTCTTCCCAGACAAAACTGAGATTGCCTTCCTGAATAGTCACCCTACAAAGGTTCTCCTGAACAATCTCTACCTTCCCTTAGCAGTTGCCAGCTAATTTGATTTGGAAAATTAGGACTTGTGCTTCACAATTTATTTAAAGTATATCCTTTATATGTTATAGGAATTCAATCTCTGTCAGTTCAATATGGTGAACAAAATGAGTACTGCAGTCTAAGTCATACCATCCATTTCTAATAAGTATCATAACCAACAAAATATGGTTCTATCACAAATTGCTAAAAAAGGATACTTGTTGCTTTTGATCACTAGCAAGTTGCACAACATTGTTAATCAAAGAATGGAATGGAATATGCAGAAATAGAAATATATGTTAAGAATTCTTAACTATTCTGTTCCCCATTTTGAAATTATCAGTGTCTATAAACCGAGGCACATTTTAGATACTGCAAAAATGCAGTACATCCCTGCAATGGAAAAGTACTATACAAAAATATCTTGACATATGATATATAGCATATATTTGTTTGGGAGTGAGAGTGCACATTTATAGTGGCAACTGAATAATATAGTACATGAAATCATTTTCAATTCCTAAAAGATTCCTTGACTAATAGAAACAAAGGACAGGCTAACTCTGTCATGGAAATGGGAAGAATTCTTTTATCCTGGAAAGCATTACATGCAACCAGAAAAATACTGATTTTGAGGAATAAGAATACTTACCTCCATCCAGAAGATTAGCCCAGTATATGACTCTAAATCCCTGTAGAATTCCATTGAGGGCATCCTTGGCCAGTGTGGACCAGGTGATAGAGATGATTTCTGGTGATGTAGCAATGGCTTGGACATTCTCTGGAGGAGAACTAGGGACTGAAATTTGACAGTAATAGGTTTTGACTATGAATGCTATAAAAATAGTATGCACAAATTAACTTTGACATTTTTTCAATAAGTCTTTTAGGAGAGAGTGATAAGATTATTTTTAGAATGCTCTTGTAACATAATGTAGACAATTTGAAAATGGTGCACTCTGTAACTCTTGTTACTTTAAATGCCATGAATTAGAGTAGGATAGAAATATGTATACAGAAATAAAATAATACATCAGAGAAGGAAGTTAATCCAGTTATGTTCAGAAGTGAAGCTCAAACTATAGATAACCTTCTAAGATGCAATAACTAAAAATGCTATTTTCTTGTTGACATTTTCTTTTTCTATAGTGGATAATTCTATAGTGGATAATTTTGGAAAACCAGCTTCATCAACTAGTGTTCTTTAATGTTTAAAGAATATTTCATTAACTACTTCACAAATTGATCAAGACCCAGAAAATAAAATATCACCAATATATTAACTATTAATATAAACTATTCAATTTTCTATAACAGCAAACAAAAAGAGCTCAAAGCTGTCAGAAACAATGTATATACTCAAAAGCTTTAGGACTTTCATCACAATAAAATTCATAAGAAGCCGGCGTTTTTTCTCTTTTTTCAGAAAACAGTAGGAAATCTCTGCTACATATACATACATACATACACACACACGTCTCAGCTGAAACAAAACCAAGGTCTGTAAATCTTTGCAACCTAAAATAATCTCTTTGACAAGTTGCTGAACTCTAAATAGTTGTGATAGACAGGCTGTCAAGAATATCTCTTAACTGTATTAGATTTATTTGCAAACAGGTAAGGCTTTTAAAAAAAATTAAATAAGCACTAAAATATAAACATTATTCACACACTCACTTGTTCCTCTATAAGGATATATGTATAAGAATTTCATTTCAGATGATATTTCTTGGTAATAATTTTAAGAGTGCACTAATCAGATAAATCTTTGAGAATCTCCCTCACAGGAGTCTTAATAATACAGTAACATTCTTTTCCACTTTTCTTTGCTGATGGAATATAGCCACAAGAGGGCTCTCTTCTGCAGCTCTGAGCATCTTGATCTTAATAACCCTAAAACACATGGTCCATATGTGCTTTTTCCAATTGTCAATCAGCTTAGAGAAAGCTGAGGTACAGCATACTTTTTGTCTTTTTAAGAAATGTCAATTCTTATTGAAAGCTTACGCACCTTTTCTTGCTTTGCCTTGTACCTCAGCAAGGCAAGACACTGGAAATTCCAGAGTACTTACATTATTTCCCTCCTTCACAAATATTAGGTTTAGTATGTGGAGGAAATATGAATAGATTCTCCACTTTGTACCTTTGTGCTTGACACTTCCCTCCCCCCCTCCCCCCCTCTCTCTTTCTCTCTCTCTCACCCCCCTCTCCTACAGAGGTAGGATGTGAGCTAGAGACATGCAAGTAATTATTTTCTTTTATGGCCAAATAACACTTTTGAAGCTCAGGAAATTTAACTCAAGGCCACAAGACAAGATAGATTAGCCATTGTTCCTCTATGTCCTCTCTTGTAGTCTGACTTGGGGGACCATGAATGAGAACACTGTGTATTCCACAAACTCTTTAAATTCATGCAAAAATGAGCCATTTGCTGATTTCAGCTTGATGGGCATCTTGTAAAACTCAGAAAATCCCAGGATTCTTTATACAGTAATAGCAGGATATTGACTATGCTCAGATTCCTTCTATTTCTCACATGGAAAGGAGGAAATAAAAATAATAATAGTGCTTCAAATTCAAGAATCCATTCAAGGAGTACAGCATAATTAGGACCACAACATTTGATACTGCATTCAATAAAAGGTATCATTAAAAGCTATTGTTTCTTCATAGATATTCAAAAGCAGATTATCCCTAGGGACCAATTTGGAAAGATGGAGAAATAACATTCCAAAAGTGGGGAATAGAGATCCAACTACTCAAAATGATTCTTGTAACAGATTGTCCAATAACTACTGCCAGATTATAGCATATACACTGATGTTTAAATGTAAACCTATTTTCTAAAAATATAAACATATAACTTCTATGCATCCTCAATATGATGAAAACAGTGCTTTCAAGTTTAGTACCTACCATCCTCAAGAGTAGTAGTGATAATTTCTTGAGAAGATGGTCCTATTCCAGCTCGATTACATGCTTGCACAACCATGCCATATTGTGTGAATTTTTTAAGGTTATCTAAGGTATAAATTTCACTGTCTCCAGTAGTATCAATACTGATGATGTTGAACTGGAAATTGCCTCCTGCGCTGTATTCCCGGTAACCAATCTGATAACCACGAATAACTCCATTTTGCAAATGCTTCTTTGGCGCCTAAAGAAGTCAGATGTTGTATACACATTCAACATAATAAAACATTACCATAATAAATTAAATGCTGAGAATAATGTATTCTCCAAAACTACTAAAGCAGATTGGGCTGAGCTCCAGGCTTATGATAAAGTTAAATATAAGTTGAATTAAAACTGTAACAGCAACATTTCTGAAGACATATTAGAAGTAGGAATGTTTTTCCCTTCTTATAACTGAAGCAATCTTTACAGTGAAACTTTCTTTAAAATTGTAATGATCAATTATGCTTTCAATAATCTATCCTTGAGCCCCAGACTATAAAGGTCCAAACGTAAGTTTTATGGTTAACTGTCTTTTATAGATGGATATCTTTCTGTCACTGAATTAGAGCACTTAGCTCCCTAAAGTTAATAGAAGGCAGTTTCCTCCTGATCTTAAAGTTTTTTTATTTTATTTATTTATCTATTTATTTGATTTATATACCGCCCCCTCTCCCAAAGGACTCGGGGCGGTTCACAGCCAATAA